>PVIU01021651.1:0-31115 GCA_004026605.1 Ondatra zibethicus
AGGGGGAGGGGACCGGGAGAAGGGGAAGAAAGGAAAAAAAAATTTTTTTATCTTTAATTATGTTCTTGAATGGAAAAAATAAAACAAAACAATGAAAAAAAAAAGTTGCTTGTGAACCGGAGTGGAACAGAACTAGCTACCTAGGACAGAGAGCGAACAGCTCCACTGGGAGCAGAAGCCAGGAGCAAATCCAGTCCCGGGAGCCAATACAGTCCTGGGAGCCAACCCAGTCCCAGGACACTGGCGGATCAGGATTGAGCCAGTGACCAGATCGAGAGTCAGTGATCTCCACCAGAACAGGTTCAACTCCAAGCCAGGGACTTCTGCAGGAGAGGATCCAGACCAGGATTTACAAAACAGGGCAAAAGCCAGCAACCTAGGCCTGAGACAGCAAACTGCAAGTGAGCAGAGCAAGGCACAGAGCCCTGAGCTATGTCCAGGAATACCAAGTAACCAACAGGGTAACTAGAACTGTGACACTGTATCACGAGGAACAACCATCTGAGCTTTGGATTCACTAGCATCTAGAAGATTATTCAACAGAATCTCAGACAGCCCCAACCACACCTATTAGAGGAAAAGATGAATAGAAAAGGTAAGATCACATGCTACACCACAAAGAGCAACACACCACCAATAAAACCTAAAGACCCTACAACAGCAAGACCTGAACAACCAAATATGGATGAACCAGAAGAAAATGAACTAAAAAATAACTTCAAGAGAATGTTAGAAATTCTTAAAGATGAAATGAGAAATCCCCTTAAAGAAATTGAGAAAAAGACAAACAAAAAATTGGAAGATATCAGCAAATCACTTAAAGAAAACCAAGAAAAAGAAATCAAACATATAAAAGAAACTATTCAGGACTTGAAAACTGAAATAGAAACAATAAAGAAAACACAAGCCGAAGGAATTATAGAAA
Source organism: Ondatra zibethicus (assembly GCA_004026605.1). Classification (NCBI taxonomy): domain Eukaryota; kingdom Metazoa; phylum Chordata; class Mammalia; order Rodentia; family Cricetidae; genus Ondatra; species Ondatra zibethicus. The sequence goes on from PVIU01021651.1 coordinate 926, forward strand.
CAGAAATTGGGCTGGAGAGATGGCTCAGAGGTTAAGAGCACTGTATGCTCTTCCAGAGGTCCTGAGTTCGATTCCCAGCAACCTCATGGTGGCTCACAACCATCCGTAATGAGATCTGGCGCCCTCTTCTGGCATGCAGGCATACATAGAGGCAGAATGTTGGATACATAATAAATAAATCTTTTTTAAAAAAAGAAACAGAAATCATGAGAAAAAGATCAGGAACCACAAACACAAACACGAACAGCAGAATACAAGAGATGGAAGAGAGAATCTCAAGCACTGAAGATACAATAGAGGAAATAGACTCATCAGTTAAAGAAAACATTAAATCTAACAAAAGCTTAACCCAAAATATCCATGAAATATGTGACACCATTAAAAGGCTAAATCTTAAAATAATAGGTATAGAAGAAGAAATTCAACTCTAAGGCACAGAAAATGTATTTAACAAAATCATAGAAGAAAACTTTCCCTACCTAAAGAAAGATATGCCAATGAAGATACAAGAAGCTTACAGAACACCAAATAGACTGGATCCAAAAAAAGAAAAGTCCTCTCGCCACAAAATAATTAAAACACTAAATATACAGAATAAAGAAAGAATATTAAGTGCTGCAAAGGAAAAAGGCCACGTAACATATAAAGGTAGACCTATCAGAATTACACCTGACTTCTCATTGTAGACAATGAAAGCCAGAAGGTCATGGTCAAGCATTATGCAGAAATTAAGAGACCACAGATGCCAGCCCAGATTACTATACCCAACAAAACTGTCAATCACCACAGGAGGACAAAACAAGATATTTCATGACAAATCTAGATTTCACCAATACCTAACCACAAACCCAGCCCTACACAAAATACTAGAAGGAAAACTCCAACCCAAGGAAGATGGCTACACCAACAAAAACACAGACAACTGATGATCTCATAACAACAAATCCCAAATAAGAAAAAAAAAAACCACACAAATTAACATCACCAACAATGAAAACTAAATTAACAGGAGATAGCAATCAGTGGTCATTAATATCCCTTTATGTAAATAGACTCAACTCACCTATAAAAAGGCACAGGCTAACAGATTGGATATGAAAACAGAATCCATCCTTCTGCATACAAGAAACACATCTCAACCTCAAAGACAGATATCTCAGAGTAAAGGGTTGGAAAAATATACCAATCGAATGGACCTAAGAAACAAGCAGGTGTAGCTATCCTAATATCTAACAAAATAGACTTCAAGCAAAAATCAGTCAAAAGAGACAAAGAAGAGAATTTCATATTAGTCACAGGAAAAATCCATCAAGAGGAAATTTCAATACCGAACATCTATGCCCAAATACAAGGGCACCTTCATATGTGAAAGAAACACTTCTAAAGCTTAAATCATACATTAAATCCCACACACTAATAGTGAGAGACTTCAACACTCCCCTCTCACCACTGGACAGGTCAGTCAGACAAAAAATGAACAGAGAAATAAGAGAACAGATGTTATGACTCAAATGGACTTAACAGACATCTATAGAGTATTCCATCCAAACAGAAAAGAATATACCTTCTCAGCACCTCAAAGAACCTTCTCAAAAATTGACCACAAACTCGGTAACAAAACAAACCTCAACAAATACAAAAAAATTGGAATAACCCAATGTACTTTATCAGATCACCATGGTATGAAACTAGAAGTCAACAGCAATACTAATTCCAGAAACCCCACAAACACATGGAAATTAAACAATGCTCACCTGAAACATCAATGGGTCAAGGAAGAAATAAAGGGGGAAATTAAAACTTCCTAAAATTCAATGAAAATGACCACACAACATACCCAAATTTATGGGACACAATGAAAGCAGTGTTAAGAGGCAAGTTCAAAGCAATAAACACCTACATAAAGAGGCTGGAAAAATCCCACACTAGTGAATTACCAGAACATTTGAAAACTTTAGAACAAAAAGAAGCAAACTCACTTAAGAGAACTGGACAGCAGGAAATAATCAAATTGAGAGCTGAAATCAACAAAATAGAAACAAAGAAAACAATGCAAAGAATCAACGAGACAAAGAGCTGGTTCTTTGGGAAAAAAAATCAACAAAATAGACAAACCTTTATTCAATCTAACCAAAAGGCAGAGAGAGAATATCCAAATTAATAAAATCAGAAATGAAAAGGGGGACATAACAACAGACACAGGAAATGCAGAGAATCATAAGGTAATATTTTGAAAACGTGTACTCCATAAAATTGGAAAACTTAAAGGAAATGGACAACTTTCTGGATAAATATCACTTATTAAAACTAAATCAAGACCAGATAAGCAAATTAAACAGACCTATAACTTCTGAAGAAATAGAAACAGTCATCAAAACTCTCCTAACCAAAAAAAGCCCAGGACCAGATGGTTTCAGCTCAGAATTCTATAAGACTTTCAAAGAAGAACTAATACCAATACTCCTCAAATTATTCCACACAATAGAAACAGAAGTAACAGTGGAAAACTCTTTTTATGAGGCCACAATTACCCTGATACCCAAACCACAGAAAGACATTACTAAGAAAGAGAATTACAGACCAATCTCACTCATGAACATTGACGCAAAAATACTCAATAAAATACTGGCAAATCAAATCCAAGAACACATCATAACCATCATCCACCATGATCAAGTCAGCTTCAACCCACAGATGCAGGGGTGGTTCAACATATGAAAATCTGTCAATGTAATCCACCATATAAACTAGCTGAAAAATAAAAACCACATGATCATCTATCTCATTAGATGCCGAAAAAGCTTTTCTTATGCCTGGTACTGGCATAAGAACAGACAGGAGGACCAATGGAACTGAATAGAAGACCGGGATATCAATCCACACATCTTCGAACACCTGATCTTTGACAAGGAAGCAAAATATATCAAATGGAAAAAAGAAAGCATATTTAACAAGTGGTGCTGGCATAACTGGATATCAACATGTAGAAGAATAAAAATAGATCCATATCTATCACCATGCACAAAACTCAAGTTCAAATGGATCAAAGACCTCAACATACAGCCAGCCACACTGAACCTTATAGAAGAGAAAGCAGGAAGTACATTTGAATGTATTGGCACAGAGAACCACTTCCTAAATATAACTTCAGTAGCACAGACACTGAGAGAAACAATTAATAAATGGAACCTCCGGAAACTGAAAAGCTTCTGTAAAGCAAAGGACACGGTCAACAAAACAAAATGACAGCCTACAGAATGGGAAAAGATCTTCACTAACCCCACATCAGACAGAGGTCTGATCTCCAAAATATACAAAGAACTCAAGAAATTGGACACCAAAAGATCACATAATCCAATAAAAAGAATGGAGTACAGACTTAAACAGAGAGCTCTCAACAGAGGAATCTAAAATGGTTGAAAGACACTTAAGGAAATGTTCAACATCTTTAGTCATCAGAGAAATGCAAATCAAAACAACTCTGAGATTCCATCTTACACCTGTAAGAATGGCCAAGATCAAAAACACTGATGACAACTTATGCTGGAGAGGTTGTGGGGGAAAGGGAACACTTCTGCATTGCTAGTGGGAATGCAAGCTGGTACAACCCCTATGGATGTCAGTGTGGCGATTTCTTAGAAAATTAGGAAACAACCTTCCTCAAGACCCAATAATACCACTTTTGGGTATATATCCAAAGGATGCCCAATTGTGCCACAAGGATATGTGCTCAACTATGTTCATAGCAGCTTTGTTTGTCATAGCCAGAAACTGGAAACAACCTAAATGCCCCTCGATCGAAGAATGGATAAGAAAAATGTGGCACATTTACACAATGAAGTACTACACGGCAGAAAAAAATAATGACAGCTTGAATTTTGCAGGAAAATGGAACTAGAAAACATTGAGTGAGGTAACCCAGACACAGAAAGACAATTACCACATGTACTCACTCATAGGTGGTTTTTAAACATAAAGCAAAGAAAGACAGCCTACAAAACACAATCCCAGAGAACTTAGACAACAATGAGGACACTAAGAGAGACTTGCATAGATCTAATGTACATGAGAAGTAGAAAGTAGAAAAAGACAAGATCTCCTATGTAACTTGGGAGCATGGGGACCTGGGGGGAGGGTTGAAAGGGGGAGGGGAGAGGCAGCAAGGGGAGCAGTGAAAAATGTAGAGCTCGATAAATATCAATTTAAAAAAAAAGGAAAAAAAGTTGCTTGAAACAGCTATTAGAGAAGCCAGAACCGCCATATTTTAAAGACAGTTCAAATCTAGATACTAAGCTTGTGCATGTCTGTAAAACCTGCATAACAGCCAGCAAAACTCTAAGCAAGTCGGCAAATTTCATTCACTATGTTAGATTGCTTCACTGAGAATTTCATATATAAATGACATTTCGAAGGAAGTGCCTTTTCAGCTTCTGAGTTTAGTGCTCTCTGCAAATGAAAATACTTGTAAGAGCAAGTAAGTTCAGAGTTAAGACCATTTATTTCTATGTAAATTGAGAAACAAAAATGAAAAATGAATGTGCAACTTACAAAATGTATCTATTAAGAGTGGAGACTTACATTTAAAGACTTATATTACTGGAGCCTGGCATTTAAAAAGCCTATTTCTTTGAATGAAATGAAAATAAACTGATTTTCATATTTTGAACACAAAGCTGATAGCAACATAACAACTGCACAGTTATTCATCTGTCTTAGTTAGCTTTCTGTTGCTGTAACAAAACACCCAAGATCAGGCAACTTACAAAAGATACAAATTTACCTGATACGGACATAGTTCTGGAGGCTGGGCAGTTACAAAACAGGAAGGAGGCACCTAATGAGCACATTCTTGCTACATCACACCCCGGGGAAGGAAGGGAGAGAGAATCATAGCATGACTCATCAAGCTTACTAGTTCTTTCTCTCTTACTTTCAAAAGCTATTAATGCTACCATAGTTTTACACTTAGGATATATCTACTTCTCATACCAATGGCTCTATCTCCAAATCTACATGAATTTGAGGATTAAGCTTTCTCTTTTGAGACGGTCTCACTGGGTTTGGGCCCCAGTACCCACAGGATGATTCATAATTGCCTTTAACTCTAGTTCTAGGGATCCAGCACCCTCTTCTAGCCTCTGCGTGCACTGAATGTACATGGTGTACAGACATACATGCAATCAAAACACCCACACATATAAAATAGAAAGAGATCTAAAAGAAAACCTATAACACAGCTTAAAATGGGAGATGTGATATTTGCACACCAAGCAGATGCTGGGGCCAGGACCCCTGCACTAGCTTATTCATGGTACTGTGGAGGTAGTCATTTTAGGAGAGGCAGTGTAGTCAGTCAAGCTTCACCTCCAATGAGAGCAGCAGTCACTGCATTTTTTATATCCACAAGCCCTAAAGGTCTCCTCTTTCCACCAAGCAAGTGACCACTCAAAAATCACAGTGGTCCAGGTAACTGCTTATAGCTGGGATACTCAGGATTCATGCACCTGAGTCTATGTGGGAAAAGTGTGGGCTCCACCACAGAGAAACATGAAGGACACGTACAGCTGGGACTGAAACCAACATGCCATGTCACAGATAACATGGTGCGGGTGTGTAGGTTCACATGGGTCTGTGAAATGAAGACTCACAGACACTTTGAGGATGAACTTAGACTTTGTGGCTGCAGGGGTCCCATCCTCAGTGGACTGAAGCACTTCCCCTTAGCCTATGACATTTTTATTTTTCCTTATATTACATTTTAGCCAGTAGATTTCCATATGCTCAAAACAACCTGAATAAAGCTTCAAAAAATACAATGCCAAGCCAAATACCTGATTCAGGTACCATGGTTTTCTGGGTTGCCCCCTAACCATGTTTTACATAGGCTTTGTATCTATAGGAAACTCTCAAACAAGATTCACATAGGGAGACTAAAGGTATCTGTAACACAAAGGATGAATTAGGGCTTGGTGCTAACTCCAGAGCTAGGCCAGGTATGGCCCAGCTAGGGTGATGATGGGTAGTGGTGAGTGCTTGCTAACTATGGCGCCAGGCCAATAGGAACCCTATGACTAATGCCGGGCACAACTGAACACTTAAGTGTCTGTTCCCCAACCTTGGGCAACACAGACTGCCGTGGTACTGCTGCTTTTTCTGCTTTCAAAGTCTGAGAGATGGGTGGTAGAATCTGACCCAGTGAACAGCATACCTATGGGTCCAGGGGCTAGCATACTAGACCAAGCAGGAGAAAAAGTATCAGGAAACAGCAAACAAAACCTCCAAAACACATTCAATGAAATTATAGCAGAATCCCTCCAATCTAGGCGAAGTTGTCATCCAAGATCAGAAGACATATTGAACTCCCAACATGACCTGGAAAGAACCTCTCCCTGTGAAGAATTCAAACCAAAGAAAAGAGCCAAGTTACTTTGAAAGGCAAACCAATTAGTATTACATCAGACCTCTCAGGAGAAATGGTAAAGGCCAAGAAAGTTCGGGATGATGTGCTTCTAGCCTCCAGAGTAAATAACTGCAAGCCAAGGATTCTAGATCTAGCAACATTATTCATCATCCCTTAAACAGATAAACATAAACTAAGCAATTCCTGATCTCTAAGACAGCACCACAAAAAATACTTAAAAGATTACTATGTACAAGTGAGAAAGACTGTCACCATTATAAAAGTTAAGAATGAACTGCACAAGTCAACCAGGAAACAACTATAACATAATTGTAGGAATTAACACACACTTCTCAATAAGACCCTAAATGTAAATGGTCTCCAGTCTCTATTCCAACATATGGTCTTAAATCTCCAATTAAAAAACAAAGATTGGCTTAAATGGATTAAAGACAAGATCCGCGGTGTGTGAGAAGGCTCAGTTGGTGCAGGTGCTTGCAAGTAGGCCTCATTACCAGAGTCTGAATCCCAGGTCTCATAAGGCAGATGTTATAATTCTGCCGGCCTGTCCTTTCACCTGGGTAGCTTGTCCCTTTAAGAGACAAGCTCCGCCCACTCCCCCCACGCATGCAGGTAAACTGATCTGTTGCTCTCTCTTCTTTCCCTCTCGGTCTGGTCTTCTGAAGAGGCAGCCTCTTTTCTCTCTTTCTGTCCCTCTATCTCTCTTTTTCTCTGCACCCCCTCCATAACCCCTTACCATAATACCCACTAAATAAACTCTATACCCAAGCTGTCTGTCTGCATGGTGTATCTGTCTGTCTCCCACTCACTGAGGTCCCCCACACAGGGTAACCTGCCAGGGTCACAACGCCATAACTTGGCAACTACTCATCTTTTTACCATCTCCTATATACAGTTGAAACCATTCCATGCAGCTTTTTCAGACTTTTTGTTTAGCAATACACTTTGGGGCTTTCATGTCTTTTCATAGTTTAAGAGCTTATACTCTTGCTATTATACAGTGTATTATATATACTGAGTGCTATTTTATTGTCTAGATTAACACATTTTATTCATTCACTTATGAAGGGCATATTGACTGCTTCCAAGTTTTGGCACTCATTAATACAGCTGCTATGAGTATCCTTATGAAGGTTTTTGTGTGGACATATATACCAAGATAACACATGAGTTTGTATGGTTTTGAAAAAAAAAAAGTCTTTTTCTCTTGAAAGTCAGTTTATTAGAATTACAATAGGTTTTATGTATCTATGTAGTGTGTTTTGACCATATTCACCCCATTATCCTTTTCTCATTCCCTTCCCACTCACACTAATTCTCTTCCTCTTCCCAACTAACTGCCCACCACACTTTTTGAAATAACTCAATGAGTTTCACTAGTGTTGCTATTCACTAGGATCGCTCACAGGAATATAGCCAAGGAGTTGTTTGGAACCTTCCTAGAGGTTACCATTATGCACATAAACTATCAGGGTGAAATGGGGCCCAGCAGTTCTTCCCTTCCATGACAGGATGCGGACAGGCCCAGTCTGGTGCAAGTAATCATAGCTGGGAGTTAAGGAATGCAACAGCAAGGTCATGCCCAGGTATGACATACCATTTACCTATTCCTCTGGCCTTTACATTCTTTCCATCCCTTTTTCTGTGACACCCCTGACCCTTAGAGGGGTCTTATATGGATGGCTCATTATTTGCTTGCTTATTTATTTATTTCCGAGATGGTGATTCTCTGTGTAGCCCTGGCCGTCCTGGAACCCACTCTGTAGACCAGGCTAGCCTTGAACTCAGAGATCCACCTGTCTCTGACTCCTGTGCTGGGAATAAAGGCATTAAAGGCATGCGCCACCATTGCCCAGTTGGAAGTCTTTTATGGCTGAGCACTCAATAATCACTTATTCTCACTAGTTTTACTAGTTATGAGCCTCAGCAGCACTACTGCCCACTACAAAAGGAGGCGACTCATACCAAAGCCCACTCTAGCACTTTAACCCATGGACATATGCACAGCAATTCAATGGCACATCACCTGGCTGTGCCTTTTCATTCCCACACTGATGAATGTGAATCTTGTTGCTCTACCATCTTACTATCATCCACATGTAATGTTACAGCTCTGAACTAAGACTTTTCACTCTAGATGCACAGTAGCATCCCACTGTTTTATTTGTATTTCCCTGAGACCATATGGTGTGAACAGTTTTTTATAAGTTTACTTGCAACCCACACATCATCTTTGGTGAGGTGTCTGCCTGATTTTCAGCTGGGCTGTTTCCTTGCTCAGTTCTCAGACTATACACTCTGGGGCAAAGTATCTGCTGTGAAGTCTACTGACAGACCTAGAAAGGCACACTTTATGTGATGGCCTCACAAAAACTTCTCTTTACCTCTGCGTTCAGTTTGGTTACAATCATGTCGGTTTAGGCCACTTGGTGCTCATTCTGATGGGTATTCATTCTTTGGGCTTCATGAATCTGGATGCCAGGTTCCCTCTCAGAGTTGGGAAATGTTGTAACTGTCTTGCTTGCACTACTTGTACCTGCTGGTTGGTGGAGTCATGTCATTTTAGGTCCTCTTCATTTCAATTAATTTTTCTTTTGCTCCTCTAACTTAATGAATTTCAAATCATCTTTCTCTAAGTGTCAGAGACCAGCTTCAACGAAAATACCACTTATCAGGGTACGGGCATGGGGATCAGAAAAATAGTAAAGAGGACAAAAACACAAGTGAAAATAATAAAACAGAAAACATAGGATAGTATTGGGAGGGAGTTCCAGTGAATACTGAAATTGTCCACATTTAATTTTCCACACACTTTTATACCCCAATACAGCAGGGGGAAGAGGACAAAAGACTGCTTTAACATGATACAAAGGACAGTCAGAATAGTTATATGCTTCAATACTTCGAAGTATCAGGCCATTAGCACCCTGTTGTTTAGGTAGTGAACCACCCTACACTCCTAAGGTCAAACCTCCTATTTCTTGAATATCCCAACCACTGGTCATGGTGGAATAGATCTACCTGTATGGGCTATCTTAATGTCAAAAGGATCAAGTAACCACACCCTAGGTCAGGATGTGCAGCCCTGGTTATATAAACAATTCTGAGCAACCTCAAACTCTCTAACGTTCAGACAAGGTGGAAATAGGCTCACATTTTTGGGCCTCCATTTTAAGCTCACTGATGCCTCTGCTTGATCATGTCTGCTATTGACCTCACTGATAATTTTTACTCTATTATATTATTTAGCTGTAATCTTTCTCTTTGGTTATTAAAAATTATTTCACGCTTTTTGCATTTTCAATGTATTTATGTACTGACTTGATTTAATTTAGTACTCCCCCACCACCTTCTGAGATAGTCAGCTAGCCCAGACTAGTCTTTTAATTGATTTTATTGAGCTATACATTTTTCTCTGCTCCCCTCCCCTTCAACCCTCTCCCATGGTCCTCATGCTCCCAATTTACTCAGGAGATCTTGTCTTTTTCTACTTCCCATGTAGATTAGATCCATGTAAGTCTCTCTTAGTGTCCTCATTATTGTCTAGGTTCTCTGGGATTGTGATTTGTGGGTTGGTTTTCTTTGCTTTATGTTTACAAACCACTTATGAGTACATATGATAATTGTCTTTCTGGGTCTGGGTTACCTTACTCAATATGGTATTTTCTAGCTCCATCCATTTGCCTGCAAATTTCAAGATGTCACTCTTTTCTGCTGTGTAGTACTCCATTGTGTAAATGTACCACATTTTCCTTATCCATTCTTCGGTCCAGGGGCATACAGGTGGTTTCCAGGTTCTGACTATGACAAACAATGGTGCTATGAACATAGCTGAGCACATGTCCTTGTGGTACAATTGAGCATCTGTTGGGTATATACCCAAAAGTGGCATTGCTGAGTCTTGAGCTAGGTTGTTTCCTAATTTTCTGAGAAATCACCATATTAGTATCCAAAGGGGCCGTACCAGCTTGCACTCCTACCAGCAACGCAAGCATGTTCCCTTTACCCGACCCACATCCTCTACAGCATTAAGTTGTCATCAGTGTTTTTGACCTTGGCCATTCTTACAGGTATAAGATGGAATCTCAGAGCTGTTTTGATTTGCATTTCTCTGATGACTAAGGATGTTGAACATTTCCTTAAGTGTCTTTCAACCATTATAAATTCCTCTGTTTAGGTCTATACTCCATTTTTTTTCTGATTATTTGTTCTTTTGATGACTAATTTATTGAGTTCTTTGTATATTTTGGAGATCAGACCTCTGTCTGATGTAGGTTTGGTGAAGATCTTTTCCCATTCTGTAGGCTGTCATTTTGTCTTGATCACCATGTCCTTTGCTTTACAGAAGCTTTTCAGTTTCAGGAGGTCCCATTTATTAATTGTTTCTCTCAGTGTCTGTGCTACTGAAGTTGTATTTAGGAAGTGGTTCCCTGTGCCAATGCATTCAAATGTACTTCCCACTTTCTCTTCTGTAAGGTTCAGAGTGGCTGGCTTTATGTTGAGGTCTTTTATCCATTTGAACTTGAGTTTTGTGCATGGTGATAGATATGGGTCTATTTTCATTCTTCTACATGTTGATATCCAGTTATGCCAGCACCACTTGTTAAATATGCTTTCTTTTTTCCATTTGATATTTTTTGCTTCTTTGTCCAAAATCAGGTATTCAAAGATGTGTGGATTAATATCCGGGCCTTTGATTAGGTTCCATTGGTCCTCCTGTCTGTTCTTATGCCAGTACCAGGCTGTTTTCAGTACTGTAGCTCTGTAGTAGAGTTTGAAGACTGTGATGCCTCCAGAAGTTCTTTTATTGTACACGATTGTTTTGGCTATCCTGGGTTTTTTGCTTTTCCATGTTAAGTTGAGTACCTTGTTTTCGAGGTCTGTGAAGAATTTACTGGGACTTTGATGGGCATTGCATTGAATCTGTGGATTGCTTTTGGTAAAATTGCCATTTTTACTATGTTAATTCTGCCTATCGAAGAGCATGGGAGATCTTTCTACTTTCTTGTGTCTTCTTCAATTTCTTTCTTCAAAGATTTGAAGTTCTTGTCATACAAGTCTTCCACTTGTTTGGTTAGAGTTACTCTGGGATATTTTATTTGTGGCTATTGTGAAGGGTGACGTTTCTCTGATTTCTTTCTCAGCCCATTTATCATCTGTGTAAAGGAGGGCTCCTGTTTTTTTGAGTGAATTTTGTATCCTGCTACATTACTGAAAGTGTTTATGAGTTGTAGAAGTTCCTTGGTAGAATTTTTGGGGCTGCTTATGTAAACTATCGTATCATCAATAAATAGTGAGAGTTTGACTTCTTTTCCTATTTGTATCCCCTTGATATCCTTTTGTTGTCTTATTGCTCTAGCTAGGACCTCAAGAACTATATTGAATAGATATGGAGAGAATGCTATCTGGTCTTGATTTAATTTTGATAAGTGGTATTTTCCAGAAAGTTGTCCATTTTCTTTAAGTTTTTCAGTTTTGTGGAGTACAGGGTTTCAAAATATAACCTGATGAGTCTCTGCATTTCCTGTGTCTGTTGTTATGTTCCTCTTTTCATTTCTGATTTTATTAATCTGGATATTCTCTCTCTTTGGTTAGTTTGGGTAAAGGGTTTGTCTGTTTTGTTGATTTTCTTGAAGAACCAACTCTTTATCTCACCGATTCTTTGTATTGTTTTCTTTGCTTCTATTTTGTTAATTTCAGCTCTCAATTTGATTATTTCCTGCTGTCCAGTTCTCTTTGGTGAGCTTGCTTCTTTTTGTTCTAAAGTTTTCAAATGTTCTGTTAATTCACTAGTGTGGGATTTTTCCAGCTCTTTATGTAGGCATTTAGTGCTATGAATTTTTCTCTTAACACTGCTTTCATTGTGCCCATTAATTTGGGTATGTTGTGTTATTTTTATTGAATTTTAAGAAGTCTTTAATTTCTTCCATTATAGAAATAAAGGAATACCTAGCCACAAACCCAGCTCTATACAAGTACTAGGAGGAAAACTCCAACCCAAGGAAGTTGGCTACATCAACAAAAACACAGACAGTAGATGATCTCACAGCAGCAAATCCCAAAGAAGGGAAAAACACACAAAATAACATCACCAACAACGAAAACTAACTTAACAGGAGATAGCAATCCCTGGTCATTAATCCCTTGACCCCTTAATGCTTCAGGTGAGCATTGTTTAAGTTCCACGTATTTGTGGGCTTCCTAGAATTAGTGTTACTGTTTAATTCTAATTTTAAGCCATGATGATCTGATAAGAAACATGGAGTTATTCCAATTTTTTGTACCTGTTGAAGTTTGTTATCGAGTATGTGCCCAATTTTTGAGAAGGTTCCATGAGGTGCTGAGAAGAAGGCATATTCTTTTATGTTTGGATGGAATTTTCTATAGGTGTCTGTTAAGTCCATTTGAGTCATAACATGTTAGTTCCCTTATTTCTCTGGTTTTTGTCTAACTGACCTGTCCAGTAGTGAGAGTGGAGTGCTGAAGTCTCACCGCTATTAGTATGTGGGATTTAATGTGTGATTTAAGCTTTAGAAGTGCTTCTTTTACATATAGGGGTGCCCTTGTATTCGGGGCATAGATGTTCACTACTGGGATTTCCTCTTGACAGATTTTTCCTGTGACTAATATGAAATGTTCTTCTTTGTCTCTTTTGATTGATTGATTTTAGTTTGAAGTCTATTTTGTTAGATATTAGGATAGCTACACCCACTTGTTTCTTAGGTCCATTTGATTGGAAAATTTTTTCCCAATCCTTTACTCTGAGGCAATTTCTGTCTTTGAGGTTGAGTTGTGTTTCTTGTATGCAGCAGAAGGAAGAATTCTGTTTTCATATCCAATCTGGTAGCCTGTATCTTTTTATAGGTGAGTTGAGTCCATTCATAGTAAGAGATATTAGTGATCAGGGATTGCTATCTCCTGTTAAGTTAGTTTTCATTGTTGGCGATGTTATTTTGTGTGTTTTTCCCTTCTTTGGGATTTGCTGCTGTGAGATCATCAACTGTCTGTGTGTTTGTTGATGTAGCCAACTTCCTTGGGTTGGAGTTTTCCTCCTAGTACTTGTATAGAGCTGGGTGTGTGGCTAGGTACTGGTTAAACCTGTTCTGTCATGGAACATCTTGTTTTGTCATGGAATATCTTATTTTGTCCTTCTATGATGATTGAAGTTTTGCTGGGTATGGTAGTTGCCCAGATTAGTCTTAAGTTTGCTCTGTAGCATAGGCTCGCCTTAAATTTGTACCATTATGTCTAGTTCTTCAAGTTGTGTGTGCATGCATGCCTGTATGTGATTTATGTGTCTGCCTTGTTTTCTGTAACTGAGTTTCAAGATGATTTGAATTTTTTGCAAGCAATTAATAAAAACTCATTTGAGTTGATGGCTATAAAGTTTATTTTCTTTAGACTGTGTTTTGTCATGTTGTCTTGATTTGTTCACATATTTACATCTGTAGGAAAACATGTTCTAAGACCCTGACCCTCACCAGATGGTGCAACCATGGATACACCAAATTTTGTATAGACCATGTTTTTATACATCTGCGTACTGATGTCAAAGTTTAATTTATAATAATGATAATAATAATGAAAAAGGAAAATTACAATAAACAGTAAAGAAAGCTGCAAACATGATCTCTTAAAGTGTAGTTTTTTTTTTTAACTGTCTTTGAGTACGCCTGGGTTCTTCACCCTGTCTTGACTTCATAATATGCTTGTCAATATTGTCTCACTGCTTCAGACCATCTCTCCTTCCAGATTTCATGCCTTGGTGCTTTTATTCTTTGGTACATTTATGAAAGTGTGTTCTACTGGGAACTGTAATGTTTAACCTTGACTGTCAACCTGATGAGGTTTAAAGTCATCACAGAAACATACTTTTACGGCTTCTCTGTGGCATATCTGAACTGTTGGTATCAGTCCTCCTGTACTTGTGTTTGGGGTTGTTATTAAGTAAAGTATAGGTTACTTAAACTTAAGTACAGTGGTGTTTAATCAATCTGATAACCAAAGTGCCTAGTGAGTGACTAGTAGGTGGGCAGCATACACAGTATGGATGTGATGGATAGATGGATGAATCATGTACTAGGGCCAGAATTCAGTAGTTTAAAATTTTATTATTGTATCAAAAATGACATGTGATTTAAAACATGTTTGAAAATTTCCATATAGTATTTTTAGATGATGGCTGATGGGTAACTGAAATACCAGAAAATACCAGATAGCAAAGTAGTACATAAGGAGTGATCATATGATCATACTGGTGTCTGTGCATTTAAAGAAAAATTACTCCAATCTCATTGATGCTTGTCCTTCTTCTCTGGTACTAGATGTCCTGTTCTGGGCATTTAGACTCTAGAGGTCCTCTGTACTCAATACGAGGCAAGCGAAGACCAGCCATTTGGAGATTATACTGAAAGGTGGGGAGAAGGCTCACTTCATCTCTCTCCCAGATTCTGAGACTTTTCACAGTCCTGTAAAACAGTGTCAGCTGTAATAGGAAGGTCATCTCTGTTGCTCTTTGTAGTCCCAAGGGCCTGTGCTCTATAAGTCTTTCTGCTTTCTGTAGCAGTATGAAGCAAAATACAAACTGGCTCCTTGAGTGAAAATAAAAGGCTTCTTACAAAACCAGATGGCCAGGAATACCATCCACTGTATCCTTCACTATTACAGAAACCCCAAGAAGCAAGTGAGCAAGAGGGCAGGAGAGAGAGAGAGAGAGAGAGAGTTATTGTGCTCTTTTTACCCATATGAGCATAAACTTAAAACTTCTCTGCTTTGTGCTTGTCTATGGTACTGTAACTTCTTAAATGGATTCTGGCCTTTTACTACATATACTTTATCTGAATATTATTTCAATGTTTCTGTGGGAAAACAATGGCTTGACTTATTATTTTACTATCTTGCTCTCACACAAAAATTTTTCTCACTGTGAGAAAAATGTACATATTGATGAAAAGGTATAAAATTATAAAACACTACAATTTTGCAAAAAGATGCATACATTCACCATATCTGGTGAGTTTGTTTTATTTTTTTCTGTAGTTTTCATTTTTTTTTTCTATTTTTACCAACACATTCCTTGGGAATTCCAAAAATTAAAATAACTGCATTTTTTTAGTTTTATAAGAATTTAATTAACTATCATTTAAATTTAAGCTGAAATTTATCTAGTTAATATACTGAGACTCTCGGAGATTTCTAGTTTCAGGTTCAGTTATACCATATTTCCTATGTCCTAGCACTAAACCACAATGGAACAAGAATTCTTTCCAACTGTGGCAGTAAAGTGTTGAATCACCTTTTGCAGTAGAAACAATAATACACCCACAAACTGGTTCCTTATAAATAGGAGAAAGACAAGATATGTGGATACATCCAATCCTGGAAAAAAACCCACCAACTATCATGCAGAGATTAGAGTTACTAACAGCCAGTCATGGAGAAAGCTCAGTCAGTAAGGCACTGGGAACACAAGAATGAGGACATGAGCTGGTCAGAAACAAAAAGACCCCTGGAGCTAAGCCAGCCTAGCTGATAATGTGATTCAGGCCAAGTGAGAACTTATTTGAGAAAGCAAGGTGGATGTCCCCTACAGGCTGACTTCTGGGTTCAACATGCACACACATGCATCCACATATGCTGCCCATGATGTGCATGTCAGAAAAAGATTTTTCTCCTTTAGTATAAGAATTTCTTTATTATAGTTTTCAATAGTCTGGAAAAAGCATACAAGTACCGACCAGCAAATAAAATTGGGTAATTCTTTAAAAATAGTACAATGACCTATTTGCTCAGGAAACATTATTCGAGGTCTAACTTAAGGTTCTAGATGGACCTTTAAAAAACCCGAGACCCAAAGCTTCTGAGTCTTGGGTATGATGGCCTGTTTCTATTTTACAGTTCAGATCCGAGGTACTCTATTCACGGCAGTAACTTCGGTATGTTTTTGTCAATTTGATGTACTCAAAAGGACTGGTATAGAAACACAAAATGCAGTGGCCTTGAAATTAAAATTTAATACACCTAGGGCTAATTATCTATAGAAACAAGGAATAGGAAAGAAGCTGGCTGTTAAGAGTCTCAATACAGATCCTAGACTGTCCTTGGACCTGAGTAATTCTCCAGCCTTGGCCTCCTGCCTGCTAAGATTATCTGAGTAACTGGGCACTATCACATCTAACTATGAGTTCTTTAAAATATCATCATAAAAAGGTTAAAACCTTTCCCAATACTGAAGAGTTTATAAATAAATACAGTATTTGTTCTTGTTGATAAATTTTAAAATAATGTATGCAATTGCATAACATTCTTTTTTGAACTCCATTTTTCTAAATCCAGGTTCAATTTTAAACATTCTGTATTCACATAACATTCTTATATAAAGATAATGTACTCTGAGCACCTCATTATCCTGTCTCATGTCCTTTCCCGCTCTACTAGGTTCCTTCTTTTCCCAACAAGTTCTTTTCATACTTTCACAGTTTTATTTAGTTTCTGTGGCCACTGTAAGGATGGCTTACATGAGCATGGATGGGGTGAATCTACATTTTGGTGGTATTTAGTTAATTTAAAATCTAGATTTGTGTGGCTAATGGCACCATAATGGACAGACAGGAATATTAGGGACAGCAAATAGGTTACTAGCCCGAAATAGTTAGGTTACATTAATTAAAATTTCCCTGAATTTGCAAGCTCCACCTAAGAATTTGCATCATCCTCAAATCTCAAAATTAGGATTGTATTTGCATTTAAATACAGCAAACGTATGATTTGATATATAGCTAAAAGATAATTTCAACACTATTAAGGACGAGAAAATGGAGTCTTACAAAGATAATGAAATGAATATTTTTTTTCTCTTATGATTCATATCTAATTAGAAAGTCCTGGGCTGCACTACTCCAAATCTATCCACTTCTTTCCAATTCTACTGTGCTGGCTGCAGCAAACTTTTGTCTAGTTGTTTCCTGGTTTCATGATCCAGCTACAGAGAGATTATCTTAAAATACAGATTCAGATGAAGTCACACTTCTCTCTCTCTTTCTCTCCCTCTCATCTATTTTTGAGACAGGGTTTTTCATAGCCCAGGCTGGCCTTGAACTCCTCCTCCTAGTCCTTCTGCCTCCATCTACCAAGTGCTAGGAATACAGGGATGTGCTACCATGCTCAACTTAGATCACATTACTCTCCTCTCTAAAGCTTTTCTCTTGCTTTCCATTAGCATATATTATGTCAGGTATTTCACCATGACATTTTCATATGTGTGTGCATTTGTTTCAGTTGTATTTACACACCTTTATGCTTTCTCGTCTCCTTCTCACTTAAGCTTCCCACTAATCTCCCTTCACTCTCCTACCGCTGTCTTTGATGACCTAGTGATTTCAATAGGGTTGCTTACAGGAGGATATCAGCAGGAGCTGTTCCTAGGAGTGTGGGCACTTTACTGGAAGCTGTTAAAAGTAAATCCCTCTCCCTCCTCCAGCCAGCAACCAGGCAAGCCCCTCTATCCTCTATGACTTGTCCCTAAAAATTTTGTCAAAGACCTCTCTGTTCTTGTACTAGGTGGGCGATGGTGGTGCATGCCTTTAATCCCAGCTGATGGAGGCAGAGGCAGGTAGATCTCTGAGATCAAGGTCAGCCTGGTCTATAGTGTGAATTCCAAAGCCACACAGAGAAACCCTGTCTCAAAAACCAAATCAAATAAAACAAACAAATGGTACGGGAGAATTGTCTATATTCTGCCAATTATATTTTAAATAAACGCTGATTGGCTGATAGCCAGACAGGAAGTATAGGTGGGAAAACAAGACAGGAAATAGAGGTGGGGCAAGGAGAGCAGGAGTATTCTGGGAAGGAAGCTTCCTCCGGAGTCCTGCCCAGACCATGGAAGAAGCAGGATGTGACCTGCCCCGCTGAAAAAGGTACTGAGCCATGTGGCTAACATAGATAAGGATAATGGGTAAATATACGTTATAAGAGCTAATACGAAGCATGAGCTAATGGGCCATTCAGTTTATAAATTATGGAGACCTCTGTGTGATTTTTCTTTGGGATTTACCAGCTGTGGGAACTGGGCAGGACAGAAACTCCAACAAGCAGGCCCTCATGTTACAAAGAAAGACCTCTGTTCTTGTGTTGTGGTGGTTTGAATGAGAAGCCCCCCCTTCAACAGTCTTATGTATTTTAGGGCTTAGTCCCCAGCTGATGATATGTTCAGGGAGGATTAGAGGTGTGGCCTTGTTGGTAGAGGTATGCTGCTGGGGGTGGACTTTGAGGTTTCAAAAGCCAAAGCCAGGCCAGGCATCTCTCTCTTTCTGCTTGCTGCCTGTGGATTAGGAGGTAAAATTCTCAGCTACCTCTCCAGGATGATGCCTGCCTGCCATGATGACAATGGTCTAACCCTCTGAAACTGTAAGCAAACCCCCAATTAAAAGCTCTCTTTTTATGAGCTGTCTTGGTTGTGGTATCTTTTTTACAGCAATAAGTACTTAAGATGATTGTACAAGGTGATTGATTGCATAAGTTCATATGACCCCGTTTCTTCCCTCTGCCTTTCAGAGTTTTTCTTGATTTGACTCAGTTATTCATTTGCCCTGGTTGTCACTCTTTCCAGGTCAAAAATCCTGTCAGATTCAGGCCATGGAACTAACTGCTCCTTGTCTTGGAATGCTATTTGCTCTGAGATGCTCCTGTTGTCATTTACCATACAGCTATAAATGTCTTCTCCAAAGAGGACTTTGTGTACCACCCTATCTATTGTCACAACTTAAGTGACTGCCACAATCTCCTCTTATAATCTATTTTTGCAAACTAGTCAACATGTGTGTGGATGTGAGTCCATAAAGGCCACACTGTTTTTAAAGAAAGGGCATCTCTCTGAGACCTGTGCTCATCCATTCGGCTAGACCTGCTGGCCAGAGGGCCCCAGGGATTTGCCTGACTCCACCACCCCAACACTGACTCCAAGTGTGTTTTCTCATGTGGGTGCTGGGGATTGAACTCAGGTCCTCCTCATGCTCATATGGCAAGGACTTAGCCAACTGTGCCTTCTCCCTAGTCCCAAACTCCTTTTGCTAATAGATCTTCACTTCATTATGTAACCTTTTATTTGGGTATTGTTCCCCTAGAAAGTAGATGTTATAAGAACAAGGGGTTTGTCAATACTTTCTGGCACATAGTAGGCTCTCAATATTTACAAAGAAAAAATATGCTATATTTAGTTATCACTTTAGGTCTCAAGTTAGGAGAACTCTTTCTTCAAAGGCTGCCTAAAGAATAACATATTAAAATGGACTTATACTTCACTCAAGTTTTTCAACAGTTTAAGTCAGATTTTTTTTTGTCCCTTTGAGTTTTATATCCTATTTTCTGTCAATTTCTCAACAAGCATAAGACTATACTATACACTAGAGAGAAACTGTAATCCCTTTCATAGTAGCCTTCCCAGGAAGTCTAATTAGCTTCTATTCTTAGTGATATTCAAATTATCTTTGGAGAGCCCATGACTGTGTCAGTTTTAAGGTATAGAGCCTGTTTGGGAATGCACAGACCTATCAGTCTTCTCCATAAGCACTACTTCTTGGGCAGTAGGAATTTATTTTATAAATGAACTTTTAAAAGCAAGTAACAATCAGTGAGCTCATCAAAATGAAAGCTGTCTCATATGGTATTTGTTAGTTGTTGGGAAACATTTGCTTTCAAGATAAATAAGGCTCACATTTGTTGAGGAGGACACCTTCAAGGCATTCTTATAATCTGAGAAAGGATCTGAGATGCATGGTTAAAGAACCTTTAACTTATTTAAAAATTTTAACAATGTATATTTACTACATAAAATAATGGGCTTCATATGACATTTTAATATATGAATATATCTGACTATATCCACCTTCCATTGTCCTTTGTTGTTTCCCTCTCCATTTCTGCCAGTTCCTTCTACTTTCCAGATAATCCACTTCTTTAATGTCTTATATTTTATATTTATTTATATTTGATAATACACATGGAAGAAAATGTGATACCTGTAGTCCCAAGTCTGGCTTATTCCACTTAAAATGCAGATCTTTCAGTTCATCCATTTTTCTGCAAATGATGTTTCTGTCCTTGAGCGCCAAATAAAATTCTCTTGTGTATATATTCCATTTATCTATCCAATCATGTGTTGATGGGCATCTAGGCTGATTTCATTTGTGATTACTGTGAGTAGCACAGTAGTAAGCATGGATGTGCAAACATCTCTGCTGTATGTGTGTTGTATGCAAGTGTGGTGCATGCACACGTATGCAGGTGTGCATCTCATACGCATGTACATGCACATTGAGGCCAGAGGCTGTTGGGAGTCTTCTATATTATCATGAGACAGTATCTTTCACTGACCCGAAAGGTCACCTTTTCAGCTAAGCTGTCTGGCCTGTGAGCTCCTAGGAGCTACATGTCTGTCCTCAGATAATGTTACATGAGTGGTTGAGTATTTAAACTCAGATCTTCATGCTTCCACAGCAAACAGTCTTACTCACTAAGCCATTTCCTGTCCCTAAGTTGTGTTTTTAACAGAACTTGAATTATTATGTCTTAGTAGGTTCACAATGAGGAGTATGACTACTTACCAGTATTTGTCAAATAACAAGATCAGAGCTAAGAATTATTAACAGACTTAAAATTGATTCTTTGTGGATTTCACATTGTGCTTAATAGACTTTTTATTAGATAGTGCTGAAATTTGGATATGGAGTATTCTTAAAGTCCATGGTTAAAGTAGGCCTGAGCAATTCTGGAGGGTGGTAGAAAATTCAAAAGATGGGATAGCGCCAAAAACAACGGGGTCAATTGACCATGAGCTGAAACCTTCAAAACTGTAAGCCAAAATAATTGTATTTTCTTTTATTTTTTTGAGACAGAGTTTCTTTGTGTAGACCTGACTGGCCTCAAACCCACAGAGATCTACTTGCCTCTGTCTCTCAAGCAATGGGATTAAAGGCATTGGCCACCAAGCCTGGCAACTCTTTTTTACAAGTTTTTTTGTTTTTGTTTTTTGAGACAGGGTTTCTCTGTGTTAAAGCTCTAGATGTCCTGGAACAGGCTGGCCTCGAACTCATGGAGATCCACCTGTCTCTGTCTTCCGAGTACTGGAATTAAAGGCCTGCACCACCACCACCCAGCTTTACAGGTTATTTTAACTGAAACGTCATCGGAATGCAAAGTTAACATAGAGGACAATGAAGTAGACACAACCATGAAATGGCTACCCCATAAACTAGTAAGGGTGTGGGACAGTGGTGGCGGCACCCCTTTAAACCCAGCACTCAGGAGGCAGAGACAGGCAGATGGATCTTCCAAGCACTGGGGAAGTGATATGGCTTGTGGTGAGCCAGGAAATGTACAGCTGACAGATTCCTAGACAGACAAATGTACAGCCTGTGAGGGTCCCGTTTTACAGAGCTGTGGGAACACCTGGCTTTTGGAAAAGTGATAGTCACTTCTGTAGAAATCTTGTGGAATCATGACATTTCTCCCTTTCCTAATATCCCAGCAGTGTAAACCATTTGTTGAGATAACCTGACTTCCTGTATGGGCAACTGGATACCTTTCTCCACACTGTGAAGCCCTGATGTGAAAGCACTCACTCAGTCACACGTTTGTTCTCACAGTCAGATCTACATAAATTAGTCCCCCATAATCACCCTTACTGACAGGAGTCCCACGCAGGAGGCACTGAGCAGAGAGACAGACATACTGAAAACAGGTCTGTGTGGCTTTGAATTCTCTAGCAGCAGACTCAGGAAGGTGTAATCTACTGGACTTTGCTCTAACCCAACAAGCCACTAATATTCTGTATTTACCCTTCACCTTGGTTTCAATTAACATAAGATGATAGCCCAGGAAATTAACTGCTTATGCCTTTACCCCTAGAGATACAGAAAAAAGGCTTGATTCACTAAAACCAGCCCCAGAGAAAGTAATTCTTACCTGGGTGCTGACAGGGTTTCTCAGTAGCTTTGGAGCCTGTCCTGGAACTATCTCTTGTAGACCAGGCTGGCCCTCAAACTCACAGATAGGCCTGCCTCTGCCTCCTGAGTGCTGGGATTAAAGGCGAGCCCCATTGGCGTCCAGCTGAGATTTCTTTTAACTCGGGCAGCTAGATGCTAATGTAAAGCAAGCACTTTGCCTTCTTCCCGAGTCCAGGAGTTGCTATGGCTAGCAAGGCTGTGCTCCCAGCCACTAGGGAAGGAAGAGGAAATGCTCAGAAAGTGCAACAGTGCTGCTGCGTTGTTCTACAATTATTAATCATATAAAACTTCTAGTTACACTTAAGAAATGTAGTTAGTGCATGAAAACTTCTTTTTAGAATTTTGTAGTGATTTAGAGTTCCATCCTTAATCTGGTATCTGCCAGGGGCTTCACAATCAAGTCTCTCCCTCTGCGATGTAATGGGAGGCCTTCCTTTACCTGCTTTTTTGATTCTGTGAAATGCACGCTTGATACTATTGCTACTGCCTATGGAATTGCTAATTTGTCTGTATATATAATCTGAAAGTCTTGTGGGAATTGATCTTTTTTCCTCTTGGTCCAAGGAATAAAGAACCACATGGGAGAAACATGTTTGATCTACCCCTCGGATCCCTTTTCCCAGCTAATTTTCACTTGCTTGTAGATACCCTGCTCTGAGCCCTTAGGGGGGTGCTGAGGCTGGTACACAAGATCCCCCAATAATGAATGGGCAGAGAGAGAAATATACAGTGGGAAGAGACAGGAGCTCAGGATTCAGTCTGAACTTTTGTAGGGACAGCATGCAGTCTGAGAATTCGTGGAGACAGAGTCTTGCCCCCTTCAATTTGAGGATTCGGTAGAGGTAAAAAGTCTTGTCCTGTGGCTGGCTCCTTTACGTCTCTGATCTTTCAGCATTTGCTGCTATTATCTGACTCAGGGGTTTTCATTATTAAGACCATTCAAAAATTGAGCTACAATCAATAACCTTGATAACACCCCACAACTATAGGCTGCAGTTTTAGCTCTCTTCCTTTGGGGCATGAACATATCTGAAACAAAATAATGTAACTATGAACTGAATAAAGCAATTCAGGACAAAGCTTGGAAGTGGAATGTCTGAAACAATGATTTGCTATCTTCTGCCTAAAAATGACAGAAATCAAAGTAAGCATTATAAATTTTAAAAAGCTGTGTTAATATTTATACCTCTCATTAGTTATTAAATCTTATGTTTTGAAAACAATCAAAAAACTACTAAAATGTTTACATTTTTAACATTTTAACACAGTTTTTTGATGTGAGATTCCCCTCTGTATGATATGAATATGTGTTATTGCCATTGGTTAATAAAGAAGCTGCTGGAGGCCAATGACTTACATGATATAGCCAGGCTGGAAAAGATATATAAAGAGAGTAGGCGGAGTCAAAGAGAAGCCATATAGCTGCCGCAGGAGATGCCAGATACAGGTAGGCCACAACCATGTGGCAATAAACAGATTAATAGAAATGGGTTAATTTAAGATGTAAGAGCTAGCTAGGACTACACTAGAGTCATTGGCCAAGCAGTGTTGCAACTAATATAGTTTCAGTGTGATTATTTCAGGTCTGGGTGACTGGGAAATGAACGAACAACCTCCACTTACAGTTTTTAGGTCCATAGCTTATACAAAGAATGCTTATTTATTTATTTTTTTTTGAGACAAGGTTTCTCTGGAGCCTGTTCTGGAATTGGCTCTGTAGACCAGGCTGGCCTCCAACTTACAGAGATCCTCCTGCCTCTGCCTCCCAAGTGCTGGGATTAAAAGCAAAAGCATGCACCACCATTGCCCAGGTTCCTTCTTGATCACAGAATCACAAATGTCACTAAAGCATACATACAAAAAAAGCCACAGGCTTTATGAAACTTCAATAACTTTAGTAAACTTTAGTAACTAAAGTTAGTGAATAAGAAACTTAGTTTAAGCCAGGCAATGGTGGTGCACCCTTTTAATCCCAGCACTGTGGAGGCAGAGGCAGGTAGATCTCTGTAAATTCAAGGTCAGCCTGGTCTAGAGAGTGAGTTCCAGGATAGCCAGAGAAATCCTATCTCAAAAAAAAAAAAAACCAAAAAAGGAAAGAAATTTAGTATAAAATGGTTTTAATTTAAAAGCTTAAGTCTCATTTATATTTTTACCATTTGAATATTTCCAGTATCAGAGTTTTTAGACATTCGAAAAATAAAGATGACATTAACTTATTTCCAAACATATAAACAGAACTTTTTTTTTTGAAAGAAGGGTCTTATGTATTCCACCCTAACCTTAATCTAGTTATATGGCGAAAGCTGACCTTGAATTTGGATCCTTCTGCCTTCTCCAAGTATTAAAGCACAGGTATGTGCTACTACTGCTAATTTAAGTGGGTGTTAAGGACTGAACCCAGGACTTCCTGTATGCCAGAAAAACACTTAGCAAAGCTATACCCCAATCCAACATAGTTTAGCTTAAAAGAAATAGCGCAGATAGAATGCAAACTATATATATACATAATATGCTATCATGCAGCCCAGTATACAGTTCCATCACTACAGCAGATGAAAGCAAAACCTTATAATCATGGATGACTGGCAGTTGTTATAGTGATCAGCAGACCCAGGAGAGCATGTGGGTACACAAACAAGTACATAAGGACAGAAGTTTAAATTGTAAGGGTGGAAGAGAAATGGAGAACTAAGGACAAAACGTGGAACGCTACTGCGTACATATGCTATATATCCACCCATAAATCATTTAAATACCTGCCCCCACCCCAACTACCCCTTCACAGGGATAGTTGATTCAGAGTGAATCAGCTGCTCCCCAGTTATGTTCAACTCTAACAAAAGTCTCCAATCTGATTAAGAACATTTTTAGCCTTAAAAGTCTATCTTGACAAAAATCAAAGCTAGGAAGTAGAATGGCTTACTGTGAAACGCTTAGGAAACAGAACCCTGGAATAATGGAGCCATGTTCCATACACAAAATTTGTTTTTGTACTGTTTTGTGTCTTGGGACAGGGTTGCACAAAACCCAGGTTGGCCGCGAACTTGCTGTTCAGCAGAGGATGACCTTGAACTCCTGAGCTCCCTGCCTCTATCTCCCAAGTACTGGGATTCTAGATCTGTATCATGCCTGGCTTCCTCATATGATATGACATGCTATACCTCTCAAGACAGATTACGGAAAAAACGTAACCTATACATAGACATATAATGCCTAGCATTAACCACAGCCTCTCTCAACCCTATTTAACGAGAGAGAGGGAGAGTGTAAGAGGAAGGGCACTGCTCTTAGAGAAAAACAATGCTATAGGACAATGTGCACATCACTTGACCTATTAAGTACCTGGTTTTGGTCTGTAAAGTGGGACAATACTTTCTAACCTTAATTTGACTGATAGCGTTAGAGGATCAAATCAGAAAACCACTACAGTTCTGTAAACTGCTATAATTACAACTACAGAAGGTTCTTCTCTTTTTCTTTTTTAACCTTTCTCCCAAATTATGAGTGTCACTGTAAGGCTGGAATAAATATCCAGATACAGAAAATATAAATATGGTTTGAAGGACACTAGACTGTCATAGGACAATAGAAAAATATTGATTAGGATATGGAGTCTGTCCCGGAGTCCAAACATGCGTTATGAGCTCTAGGTGGAATTATAGTAAAGTCCTGATGCAAAATGACATTTCCATACTTACCCCCTGCCCCCACGCCCCAAAGCCCGTGGCCAGCTCCTTTTCTCACACCATGTTATACTGCGTTACTTTTGTGTGAATCACTGGGAATAAGTTCAGTCGGATGATGCATGGGGAGGGGCTTCAACTCTGCAATCTTCTTCCCCAATAACTTTTTTTTTTCTTTTCTTGAGACAGGGTTTCTCTGTGAAACTTTGGAATCTGTCCTGGAACTGTAGACCAGACTGGCCTCGAACTCAGAGAGATCCGCCTGCCTCTGCCTCCCGAGTGCTGGGATTAGAGGCATGCACCACCACAGCCAGGCTAAAGATTTCTTGTAGGTTAATTCTTGTGATTATGGACACCAACAGTAAAAACTACTCACGACCTCACTACGAATTACGGTTCGCGCTCCCGGCGGTCGGGGCTGCGGCACTGACAAGAACAACAACATAGGTACAGAATCCAGAACACCGTCTTGTTTCTTGCACAGGCTTCACTCTCAACTCACAACTAACTCTCCCACGCATAAACTAAGAATGCCATTGCTCTGGTAGCTCTATTCCATGGCCAAGAACGGATGAATGAACCGTGCCTGGGAGGCACCAGGAATGGTGCTTGATAAAGTGTCATGTCAAGTCCCGTTATCACCTCTTGTTTCAGGAAATAGCCTGGCCAGGACCGACAGCTGCATCTACCGAAGGACGGCGCATCCCACGGGATCTTTCCCCACCCTCGTGGTGCCCACGCAAGCCTACCTGTTGTTCCGGATGCTGAGCAGCACGCACAGCACCAGCTCCAAGTAGATGCGCAGCACTTCCAGCCAGCGAGAGGAGAGTTGCAGGGACTCCCCTTCCTCCCCTCCGGTGCCCGTGTCGGCGGCGCCGCCGCCACCACCACCGTCGCCCGGCCCGCCGCCTCCGCTCAGGTAATTCTCCGCGGCGAACTCAACTCGCAGCTCCCGCACGAACCAGCCGCACTTGCGCATGAGGAACTCCAGGCGCGGCTGCTCCGCGGGCGAGACGCGGAGGCAGAGGCGGAGCTGGGGCCACAGCGCCGGGTAGAAGAGGCACTCGCGCCAGTGCGAGCAGGAGGCCGAGGCCCGCAGCCGGTCGGGCGGCGGCAGGAAGGAGAAGATGTGCACGATGAGTTCGCTGGGCAGCGACGCCGCACCGGCCGCCTGCCCGCACAGAGCCATCCGGCCCCGCCGCCGGCCGCTCGCCCCCGGCCGCCCGCGCAGTCCTCGCAGCAGCCCCCGCAGCCGGCGTAGCTGCCGCAGCCGCAGCCGCTGCCGCCGCCGCCGCCACCGCACCACCCGGGCGGCCCCGGCTCGGGTTCGCGCTCCCGGCGGTCGGGGCTGCGGCACTGACAAGAACAACAACATCAATGACAAGGAAGAAGGGGGCGGAACCGTCGTGCGCTTCGGCGGAACCAAGTGCGGCGAGGACGGTGGAGAGGGGGAAGAGCTCGGGCGGGGAGGCCGGCTGCCCGGCAGCCGCCGCTCTTCCGCACCGCACGCAAGAACGCCCGGCCGGCCCACTGAACAACCTCAGAGCCCTCGCTCCAACGGACCCGGGGTCCGGAGGCGGCCGCGCTGCCCCGGAGGAAACCGCGACTCTCCCCGGACAGGGACGCGGAGGTTCAGCAGTGGTAGGGACTGAGCTTGACGTCAGCGGCGAGGGGCGGGGCCTGGCGCGGCCGGGCGTGACTTCCGGAACCGGGGAGCTCCTGGTTGCCTGGATCGCGAGGCACGTGATCCAGACGCCGGCAGACCGAGGGGCGGGGCCACGCCGCCGGCGCCACTCGCGGGCTCGGTCCGGCCCCTGCAGCGTGCTCGCGGTGGGACCCCGGCGTGAGGCGAGACTTGTCCACGCACTCTCATTCGCCGGGCTGAAGTCCCCGAGCCCCCGGGGCTCGCACCAGCGATTTACTCCGTCCTACCTGCTCCGAGTAGGACAGAGTCGGCTTCCGAGAGGGCGGCTCTGGGCGGCGCGCGGACCCGCCTTCTCCGCGCACGCCCCTATGCGGAACGAGTGACGACAGCGCCACCCTTAGTTTTTTGAGGGCCAGGAGAAAAAAATGGCTAACGATTTTCATCTGAGGGGCGCGTTACCCAGACTTAAAGGCTCTCTGGACCCTTGTCTGCAAAAGTTCTGTGTAATTAGTATGTTTTATTAATAGCTAACTATCGTTTAGTGGCAGCAACAGCAAATTAGGAAGTTAAGACAGAGGTTTTAATTTTCAGCTTCATAAGGTCATTGAAGTGTTTTTTGGAGCGAGCCATAGACACAGACCGTCTTGTGTATCAGTGTGCATCCACTTCCCTAACAGTGTACCCCTGCATATAAAAATAACACGACTTAAATATTTTAATGTTAACTGATGCTCCTGAAACAAGTTGGGGAGGAGAGCGTTTCTTTAGTTTGGTGCCCCCGAAAGAAAGGAATTTTCAAGACACAGTGCCTCAAATTCTCAGTATGTGAAGTAGCTCACTCAAGTTGTAAGAGGCAGAGAAATCAGAAAGGAATAAGATTTTATATAATAATTGGGGATTGCTCAACGCAGTTTTCTGCTTCAAAGCGTTGTTGCACACAGCTAAGAAACTAGCTATTCTAGATGGTTTTAGCCTTATGAGAGCAGACCTTCTCTCCTTTTAATACATTTTGGTGTCATGAACCTAATAAGCTACCAATAATAGTACCCTGCTACCTCTGAATTTCCATCTGCTCACTTGGTACTTTTAATAAAAATATATTCAAGATAGGTCACTTCTCTGAACCCTTGCCTATAAAATTCTATATAGTTATTATGTTTTATTAGCATTCTATGAACATTAAGTGGTAATAGTAAATTAGGAAATTAAGATGGGTTTGAATTGCAGTTTCAGAGTCATTTGAAGTGTTTTGCAGAGAACCATAGACTTCTGGAGCTTCTCTTTAGTGTACATCTATCTCTGTGACTGGCATTCTTGGTTGTCAACGTGACAGTATTTGGAATGAACTATAATCTAGAAATGTAGGCCATACCTGTGAAAGATATTCTGCTTTGTTTGAAGTGGGTGAATCCACTTCTAGTCTGGACCTTTGAGGTAGGAGGACACACCTCTGTTCCAGATCTTGAGGCAGGATGACACACTTTTAATATGGGCCACACTTTCTGCTGAAAGCCTATATAAGGACATGGAAGAAGGAAGGTTTGGCTCTTTGCCTGCTTGCCCTTGCTTTGCTAGCCCATCCATTCCTTCCCTGGCATGGGAGCCTGCTTTGGGATTCCAGTGTATACTGAAGACCATTTGAAACACTCAGTTTTGTGGGACTGAGCAGCTACTAGATTCTTGGACTTTTCATTCACTGCAGCCTGTAAGTCATTATAATACATTACACACAGCCAAGTGATGGTGGCACATGCCCTTAATCCCAGCACTTGGGAGGCAGAGGCAGACAAATCTCTGAGTTCGAGGCCAGCTGTTGCACAAAGAAACCCTGTTTCGGAAAAAAAAAATTACATACACACACACACACACAGAGAGAGAGAGAGAGAGAGAGAGAGAGAGAGAGAGAGAGAGAGAGAGAAATTCCATAAGTTCTGTGACTCTAGAGAACCCTGAATAATACCACCTCTATAAAAACACATTGCAAAGATATCACAGGTGACAAAAAATGTTTGAACATCTTCTGACATTCCATATTCAAATGTACAATTATTTCCCCAAATGATTCTCTTTTTGGCTTTTTCAAGACAGGGTTTTGGTATAGGAGGTTCTTCTGTATTTGTTTTTTTTTATTTATTTTTTCCATACATTGTTTGTTTTATTTTTTCCATTCAAGAACATAATTAAAGAAATAAATTTTTTTCCTTTCTTCCCCTTCTCCCGGTCCCCTCCCACTACCAGCCCCACCCCTCCTCCCTCCCCCTTCTTCCTTGAAAGAGGGCATGGTGCCCTGCCCTGTTGGAAGTCCAAGGCCCACCCCCTTCCCTCCTGGCCTAGGAAGGAGTGCATTCAAAAAGACTCGGTTCTCAAAAAGTTAATACATGCAGAAGAGATAGGTCCTGGTGTCATTGTTTGTGGGTTCTCCATCTGCCAACTTTCG
>PVIU01021652.1:0-31113 GCA_004026605.1 Ondatra zibethicus
ACTGAAGGAGGGAAGGAGGGAGGGGAAGAGAGGAGAGGAGAGGGGAGAGAGGAGAGAGTCATCTCTCCCATGTCTGTCTAATGCTGCCTCTGTGTCTTCTAAATTACTTTTTGCCTTTTAGTATGATTTTCTAGTTCCTCAAGAGACAGACATGATATATCAAGTTAAAAGAACTGCTGCAAATATGCTATTTAGTTGTGTGGTAATGAGTTATTGGAGAGAGAAATAGTTCTACTATTTCCTCTATGCCCCCCCCCCCCCCGTTTATATGGACACGGTGGCTAAAGTAAACTGGTTTTAGCTAGTTCCATTGAATCAAGCTCTGGTAATAAACCCAAAGGTTAAACTCTGGTAAAGTAGCTTGCTTAGAGGGCAGGTATTATTTTGAAAGAACATAACAAGGTGGCTCAGCTGGTAAAGGCACTTGCTAAGCATGCCTGGTAACCTGAGTTTGATCTCTGGATAAAGATGTAAGTATAGAACTAACTCCACAAGGTTGTCCTCTGACCTTCAGACATGCACTGTGGCATTTCTATCCACACACAATATCAATAAATAATTTTTAAAAGAGCATAGGGGCTGGGGCAATGGCTCTTCAGTTAAGAGTTGCGGTGTACTTGTAGAGGACCTGAATTTGATTTAGCGCCCACATGGTGGATTACAACCATCCATAACTCCAGTTTCAGGGGGATCTGACACTCTCATCTGACCACCATGGACTCCAAGCAAAATATATGTTGCATGTGCATATATACAAGCAAAATACTCATATACACAAAATAAAAACAAATATTGTTTAAAGAACATGGTATTCTGGAACATTTCAAAATGATTGGCTTTCTCCATGCTTGCAAGAAACATGACAGGATTTTTCTCCAGTGCCTACTGTGAGTACCTGGCTAAGCTATGGAGCTGAATTTTGTAAAAGTGTTGAGGCCTCCTTTATGTAGTTTTTAGCTCTAAAACTTGTCCAGGATAAGCAACCATAATCCAGATTTTCTCACTAAGGCTTTAGTTCCCTCCATCATTTCCAGGCCCAAGTCTCTGCTCTGTGTCTCACTGTATTCACCAGCCCACCTCAGCAGTCATTTTGGCACTAACTTGCCCTTCCTTATTCCTTACTACTGTTATGGAGTCAAGAAGAGTTGTTGATTTTTCAGTCTGTTCTGCTTTTTACTTGTTAGGTCAGAATATCAACTTCCAGTCTCCTAAAAATAGAATGGGAAGCCACAATCCTTTGCTAAAATTTCTTAACCCCTTAAACCAATTTGACAGAAGATTAAAAGATCAGGGTAGAAGACTTGACTTTGTCACTAACTGTGTCACCTTCTGTGAACCATTCCCTGCTATAAGGTAGGTTTCCGCAACTGTAAAATGAGGAGTTTGTATTAGATAAACAGGTTTTTAAGATGGCTTTCCTCAGAATGGTGGAAATTATGTGATATTTCTTTAAAGATGAGGTTCCAGTCCACCATCTACTCTTACTTCACTCAGAGCACCTCCACTTTTTTTCAGTGCTGGAGACAGAATCGAAAGCTTCTCATTTGAGACAATTATTCTACCACTGAACCTTACTTTTTCTTAGACATTAGACCTCTATACAATTTTACTTCAAATTCCTGTCCTGAAACAAACAAAACAAAACACATACATACAGAAACAAAAACAGACATCCTGGAGAGGTGGTTCAGCAATTAAGAGCACTTGTTCCTGCAGAGGACCCAGGTTCGGTTCCCAGCTCACAACTGCCAGTAACTGTAGTTTCAGAGGATCTGATGTGCTCTTCTGCCCTCTGTAAGTACTGCACACATGTGGTACATATACATGCATGCAGGCAAACACACATACACATAAAATACATGAACCTTTAAAAAGGAACCAGAACTTATAAATCCCAGAGGTCACTACTTGCTCCCAAATATGAAAGATTGTCAGTCATTGAAACCGTTCACTAAGTTTAGTAGAGATAGAAAAGTGTGAGGACGCTGGTTCTGAGTGACCTGTCTGACAGTGGAGGGTATGTGCTGGAATCATAGATTATCACTGAACTAGAAACTGTACATTTTGACATTTTTAGCCCAATTCACAGACACAGTGTTTCTTTCAATTATTTTCTACAGTAAAGGTTTAGAACATTAAAAACTCCCTTTTCTTTAATTTTTAGAAAGAAAGAAATGGACAGACTTTTGACTTACTTACACACAGGTAATTATGTCCTTACTTATTTTCAATCCTTCATCTTGCCTCTATCCTCTCTTGAATTCTCCCAATATATTGAACATACTGACTCTTAATATTTTAAACTTCGTGCTCATTATTAATGTTTACCACTGGAAACTATTTTAGTTTTTTATCCACAAGAAGGGAAATGTTTGTCATTACTAACATCTACTTCTAAATGTGATTTCAGTCCATTTTTATCCTAATCTGTTTTAAAGACACTTCCCTCCCTCCTTCTCTCTTTCTCTCCCTCTTTCCCTACCCCCCATCCTCCCTTCCCTTTTAATTTCCTGTCCTATAATGGAACATGTAAAAATGAACACGACAAATGAAATTCTCTAAGCACTGGCTGGTTGTTTTGTGCCTTCTTAATCTAACTTGAATTGTTTGGTCTCTTATTTTGCCTATTTACACAATTCAGTGTCATCTCCTCTCCTCTACCTATGCAGAATCTTTCCTGGCCACTTGTATAAAGTGATGTCTAGCAACGCTACATTTCTTCTCATGAGCATCATGCTTTATTTGGTGGTGTCCCTTCTACTCAAAGGAGATGGCATTTCTGAATGCACCCAAAAGTCTGTATTTTAGAAACTTTAATCTACTTACTACAATAGTTGAATTTTATATTCAAATACAGGATTATAAACATAGCAAAATGACTCAAAGCCAAAGCTTTTCAAAGAAAACTTTACTGGTTAGTATTCTTTTTCTGAGAAGAGCATGGGGTGAGTAATAAATGCTTTCTCGTGGTGATAGCATGTTCTGGTTCTATATTATACTTATTGTGGAAGCTAAGTAAATATTATGCCAGCCTATTGATACTATGAATTATTTTAGGGTGTTTTGTTTGGTGCCAGAGATTGAACCCAGAGATTCATGCATACTATGCATCATTTTAGTATTTTACTTATTATTCCTGTTCTTTATTCTGTGTGCCTCAAGTAGTGAATAATTGTAATAATTAAGTTTATAATCCTCTCTAAAGATATGTTTGTTCCCTCAAAGTTTGAGTTAATGCCTTCATGAAACATAGTAATGCTTTTTCTCGCTTGGATTATTTTTGATATGCAACCATATATATATATACAGAAATGAACCTTCTAGGTTCATACTATCTTTAAAGGATGATTAAGAACTTTGCTAGCATGTAAGAAAAATATCCCATTTTCCTATTTGATACAGCACTCCTGAAATTTTATCAGTGTTTTGATGAAGATCCTTCAACTTTGGATTCTAGAGTTAATGATGCCAATTGGTTCAGAAAAATAGGTAAAAGAAAATCTGTGGGCATTATACCATTCTATTATACCACTGGCTCTTTCTTTTGAACGTTTGATATACGTTGCTGAATCTTGGTTTCGTTGTGTGTAAAATAGAAATGAATACATCTATTATGTAGAATCATTTATTAAGGATTTTATATGAAACAGTATATTTATCTCACACATAACAAAGTATTCCATACTAATTTTCTTTTCTGTGGAGAGTGATCAAAAACAAAATGATGAACCATAACTTTTATTCTCCAAATTATTTTCCTAAACCTGCTCTAGAAAGCTGAACTTATTCTTTGATGTGATCCACCAAAAATAAACTACGTGCAACAATATGGATACATCTCAGAAACATATTGTTGAATAAAAAGAGCCAGGCATTAAAGAGTACATAATGCATGATTCAGTTTATGCACAGTTAAAAAAGGCAAAACTGATTCAGTGTTAAAAATCAAAAATAATGATCTGTTTAGGACGTAAGAAAAAAACCACTGAGG
Organism: Ondatra zibethicus; assembly: GCA_004026605.1. Taxonomy (NCBI): domain Eukaryota; kingdom Metazoa; phylum Chordata; class Mammalia; order Rodentia; family Cricetidae; genus Ondatra; species Ondatra zibethicus. The sequence goes on from PVIU01021652.1 coordinate 3,992, forward strand.
GTAAATGAGGTCAATGTGCATTATATTCATGTGTGTAGAAGTTGCTATGATTTTATCATGGAAGTAATATGAAAATAATTTTTAAAAATATAATCTGAAGAAAAGAATTAAGGTAGTTTTTACCATAAAAAGGGATCCTGGACTTGAAGGGAGCTTGCAATTTTCTGGGAATGTCCAAAATCTTTCTTAGTGTGGATATATGTTTATTTTATTACAATTCATTAAGTGGCACAATTAATAATTGTGCCATTTTCTTTTTCTGGACTTTAATTAATGAAAATGATATAAAAATTACTGAGGCAGTTAAGGACTTAACAGTATCACAGAATGAACTGGTTCTACATGAACCCTGTCCTTTTTTATGGGATTCCTTGAGGATTTCATCTAGGCAAAAGGGAATAAAGAGTGTGAATTCTAAGAAATTTGGAAAATAAGTATTTTAAAATATAGAAACATTGAATGACTTTGGCCTTTTAAAAGTTTGAAAAGATAAAGGTATTTTTCTCACTCACCTTGTTTTACCTACTTGGGGCTTCTACTAAACTTTGGAAAATAGAAAATGCTCCAGAAATACTCTAACCATTGATTTTAGTAGATTCTGAACTTTCCTAAGCTTGAACTTCTTTTTGGATGACTTGGTGACTTTCAGTTACCACTTAGTGACTCTTCTTTGTATGTATTTTTTAATTAAAATATAATTACATCATTTCCCCTCTCCCTTTTCTCCCTCCAACCTCTCCCATTTTCTGCTCCACAAACATCTCACTCCCTTTCAAATTCATGACCTGTTTCTTTGTTACTATTACAGAGAGGTACATAGGTAGATAGATAGATTTACTACTGAGAATTCTTTTTGTATGTCTCAAACTTAAAAAAAGTTAACAGTACCGCATTTGTCATTGACTTCGAATGGATGATTAGAAGTGATAGAAATCTCTAAATTTCTTGGCAAAAAGTTTCTCTACAAACATAAAGTCAATTTCTTTTTCCAAAAACAAAATAGTTTATTTACCTATTTAATTTCATTTTAATTAATTTTAAATTTAAAAATTTAAGTAAAATATAATTAATCCCAAGAACCCCTTTACCAGTAAATTAGTATTGAAAATGTTGACAGTAGAGATTATGGTGATATAGACTAAACAGTCAATTTTTCACAATTATAGTATTCATCTAACTTTCAGCTTGGAACTTAGCTTTGCAGTCTGAGAAGGATCGAGAGACAATGAAAAACTTTTTCAAGGTTTCCTATAAGGTAAATTTCATCACAAACATTGATTATAGAGCACAAAGTTCTGCCATTACAGAACTATTCCGTTCTCTTTGTCAGGGCAGAGTTCCAGAGTCTTATGTTAAAACAGAAGTCTCTTTAGAATGGGTATGCTCCAATGCTACCAGCTACCAACACGTTAGGAAAGGTCACGTAAAAACACCTGTAGAAATGTAGTATAAGTACCCGTGAACAGCACGGGTTGAAAAGGGAGATGAGAAATTTGAGCGTCCTTTATTTTTTTTTTCTGGAGCAGGTTCTATATGTAAGAATTTGTGAATTTATTATTTGTTTAAAAGCATCCAAAAATAGTCATTTACCTCCATATCAGACATTAAAAATTTAGAAAGAGGTTCAAGTACTGGTGGGGGAATGAAAGCAGAGGGGTTACAGAATATAACTCATCTAACAAATTGAGACCAAGTAAATGTTCCGAATTTGTGTGCTGGCATGGACTGAAGAGCACAGTTCCCTCACCTTAAGTAACCCGAGACCTAAGAGATTGGACAACTTAAGTGTTATTTATTCAGTGAAGGTCATGATTGTTATCCCTAAATGGTTGGGAAGATTAGGAAAGTCTTTGGAGGACTGGGAATGCTACTCAGTAGTGGAATACTTATCTAGCATGTACAAGGTCCTGGGCTCAATCCCAAGTACCAGTTTAAAAAAAAAAGTCTGCAAGTTTCTGTATAAATGCAGTTTTAATTAGATGGCATAAGTCCATTTCAGCTTTGACTTTTGTGGTGATGCTTGTACAAGATTGACACGCAGAAATCAAAGTGGCTTAGAGTTTTATTATAGTAAAAAGCTCAGAATTTCCAAAAACTAGAGGACAAGGTTTAATGATGAGGTTATATTTAATGCCTGTCAGGATTTGACATTGTCCTCTTCAAACATAACAATCTAAGTACTGATTTGGGCTCTGTTCAGTACAAAGGAAAAACTACTTCCCAGGGGGAAAATCACCTATAAATGGCAGCATCACCCAAGAAGTAAATTGCTAGATAGGCATTCAGGGCCTAATGACAGTACTTGTCATTGAGAAAACAACTAAAGAAGAGAAGCTTTTATCTCTAGGAAGGTACTAAAAACAATGAAAAGTAATATAAAATTAAAACTGTAAATCAGTGTGATAGTCTGTATCATTTTTATGGCAACATGTGGTTTTCCTGCAGAATTATCTCATTCAGACAAGATGTTGCTGATTTTGATTCTGATTGTGTTCAGCTGACAGAATTCTCCTCATTCATTGATGTTCTGGTTGTTTCTTATCAGCTGTCCCTTTTTTGTCCTTCTGATCAAGGACTACTGATTGCACAGAAAACATGTTTACTTGTAGCAGCTGCAGTTGATCTAGAGCAAGGAAGAAAAGCTCCAACAACTTACGAACAGGTAATGTTCAATTTTCAAAGAACAGCTGAGGGTTAAGTGTGCTGTTTGATATATTTTCCCTGACACATTTATTTTTATTCCTCTTTAGAAAATCTTTTCCTCCATTCTATAAGTATTTTGATTTCAGAGCTTTATAATGGTTAATTCCTTCCTAAGCAAAGGTAACATTTGACTTAGCCTCTTCTTTTTAGCTACCCCTGCCCATGGACTAGTCATTCCTAATCTGTTCTTATATTTATCTTCATTGTCTCTCTGTGGTTATATATATATGACCAATCAAAGTGTTTCCTCTACTTTTGTTTCCTTTCACACATTTGCTACGAAAGAACTCATCTATTCCTAGAGTTTTATAGCCAAGTGAACTGATTTCCTTAGCTTGTTTTTTTTTTTTACTCAATTACATTTGCTTAAATATGTCATCATTATCTTATGTCTAACAAGACATAGTATTACCTTTGCCTGAATTCCATGCTCAATTCCTTTCTTAATGGTTTTTATGGTACACGGTTTCAAATTATACAGCGTATGGCCTCAAACTCATGGTAGTCCTCCTGCCTCATCCTCTCTGAGATTGCAGATGTTAGCCATAACACCTACCTCCACTCTTTTTTAATTGGTTTTGTTGAACTATACACTTTCCCTGCTCTTCTCCTTTCCTCTCCCCTTCCCTTATACCCGCTCCCGTAGTCCCCATGTTCCCAATTTACTCAGGAGATCTTGTCTTTTTCTACTTCCCATGTAGATTAGATCCATGTGTGTCTCTCTTAGGGCCCTCGTTGTTGTCTAGGTTCTCAGGGATTGTGAATTGTAGGCTGGTTTTCTTTGCTTTATGTCTACAAGCAAACCACTTATGAGTGAGTACATATGATATTTGTATTTCTAGGTCTGGGTTACCTCACTCAATATGATGTTTTCTAGATCCATCCATTTGCCTGCAAATTTCAAGATGCATTATTTTTTTCTGCAGTGTAGTACTTCATTGTGTGTATGTACCACATTTTCCTCATCTATTCTTCGGTCAAGGGGCATTTAGGTTGTTTCCAGGTTCTGGCTATGACAAACAATACTGCTATGAACATAGTTGAGCACATGTCCTTGTGGCATGATTGAACATCCTTTGGATATATACCCAAAAGTGGTATTACTGGGTCTTGAGGAAGGTTGTTTCCTAATTTTCTGAGAAATTGCCACACTGACATCCAAAGGGGTTGTACCAGCTTGCATTCCCACCAGCAATAAAGGAGTGTTCCCTTTACCCCACATCTTCTCCAGCATAAGTTGTCATCAGTGTTTTTGATCTTGGCCATTCTTTCAGGTGTAAGATGGAATTTCAGAGTTGTTTCGATTTGCATTTCTCTGATGGCTAAGGATGTTGAGCATTTCCTTAAGTGTCTTTCAGCCATTTTAAATTCCTCTGTTGAGAGTTCTCTGTTTAAGACTATGCTCCATTTTTTATTGGATTATTTGTTCTTTTGATGAGAAATTTCTTGAGTTCTTTGTATATTTTGGAGATCAGCCCTCTGTCTGATGTGGGGTTAGTGAAGATCTTTTCCCATTCTGTAGGCTACCATTTTGTCTTGTTGACCATGTCCTTTGCTTTACTGAAACTTTTTAGTTTCAGGAGGTCCCATTTATTGTTTCTCTCGGTGTCTGTGCTGCTGGGGTTGTATTTAGGAAGTGGTCTCCTGTGCCAATGTTCAAGTTTACTTCCCACTTTCTCTTCTATGCTACCTTCACTCCTAAACCTACCCTTTTAGGAGTTACCAGAATTACCATCTCACACACACCTGCAACTCTTTATCTTCCTTCTTCAAAGAAAGTCGTTCAGTCATATAATTATCACTTTCTTTTTGATTTTCAAGAATTAATGGGGCATTTCCAACTCACAATTCATTGGTTACATGCAGCCCAGGATAGCTATGAATGCAGCCCAGTGAAAAATTGTAAACGTACTTGAAACATGAGGGTTTTGTAATTTTTTCACTCAACCATATGGTTCTCCAGCACAAGCTTTGTAAATGACAATGTCATGTTACAATGTCAAGAAGTCAGACACACCTGAGTTCTCTCTCTGCTTGGTTTCTCTTGCCTATAAAAAGAAAACACCTTAATTTCCCATACTTGTTAGGTTCTCATTTCTCCAACAGGTTTAGAGCCCATTTTGCTCTTTACCCTCTATCTTCTGTTAATCACTTCTTTCATATTATTCTTTAAATTTATAATAAACTCTCACCATATGTCTGTTTCTTGTTGTGAGGTATTCACCAGAGAAAACTTTTCAGACATGGTGTTTAAGCCAATAGAAAGCCTTTACTGGCTGGAGAATACACTGGGTGTCTGGGATTTTAATGGAGTCCTGAGCCTTTCTCAGGTGAGCTTTTAAGTACAAAAACCATGCTCTGAGTTGACATATTTCATTTACCAAGAACAGTTAACCAAAAGCAGAACTATAAAAGCCAAAAAACCAGGGCTAGTACATTTAGAGACTTTCCTATTAACTGTGGACTTTGAAGGATTAGATCTTTTTTTTTTTTTTTTAGTTTTGACAGGTGGTACTGTCTATGTGCTGAGTTTATGGCCTGAATGGTACTTTAATCATGGAGTCAGTTGTGCTAAGATCTGGGGGACCTAGTAAGGTCTGGGGCCTGTTATATTTCTTTGTGTTCCTTTTTTGAGTTCAGCTCAAAAAACATTTGAGAAGCTGGAGAGATGGCTCAATGTTTAAGACCCCTGGCTGCTTTCCCAGCGGATCCAAGTTTGATTACCAGCACCTTCGTGGTTGCTCACAACCATCTGTAACACCAGTTCCAGGGGGATCAGAGTTCCTCTTCTATCTTCTATGGGCATCAGGCATGCACAAGTTACACAAACAAAATATTTATACACATGGAATTAAAAGAAAAAATTTGATCAATTTCTTACTAAATACTAGACATACAGAGATGTCCTTGTTCATGAGGGTAAATGAGCCCCTTTAAGAAGTCTTTTCCATTAAAAAAGAATAGAGAAGAAAATAATCTGACTTCCCCAGAGAAAAACTAGGCAAGAATTTAACTTCTTAAAAAATAAAGGTGAATGTAATTTTATTCTCTATAAGCACTTTTGCTTTACTGAAAATAGCAGTACCACATGATGGTTAATGTTGCCAACTTAACAGGACCTAGAATTACCAAAGAGACAAGCCTCTGGGCAGATCTGTGAGGGACTGTCTAGATTAGTTAACTAAGGTGGGAGAACCAGCCCTAAATGTGAGTAATACCATACCATGAACTGGGGTCCCAGACTTGCATTAAAAAGAGAAAAGTAGCTGAGCACCAGCATCCAGCACTGTCCGCTTTCCCCCTGATGTGCAGTGTAACCAACTGCCTTCTGCCCCTGCTGCCATGCCTTCCTCAACATGATGGACTGTGTCCTCATAAACTGTAAGCCAGAATAAACTCTTTGTTCCGTAAGTTGCTTCTTTATTACAGAACTGACAAATGAAACTAATATAACATGTTCTTATGATACTTGGAACTTTTTAAAAGTTACTCCTTTTTAGTTCAGTCTGGGCACGTTAAACTATCTATCTCAATGAATACAGACAGATTAAATTGACACGTGGGAAATTTTGCCAACAAATTTGTGGTCCCAACAGCAATGAAAGAATGTTCCCCTTACTCCACATCCTTTCCTGCATGAACTGTCACTGTGTTTTTTGATCTTAGCCATTATGAGAGGTGTAAGATGAAATCTCAAAGTAGTTTTTATTTGCATTTTCCTGATGACTCAGAATGTTGAACATTTCTTTAAGTACTTTTCAGCCATTTGAGTTTTCTCTTTTGAGAATTCTCCTTGTAGATGTATATCCCATTTTTTTAAAGTGGATAATTTTCTTAATATCTAGTTTTTGAGTTTTTTATATATTTTGATATTTTCCCTCTATCAGATGTGGTGTTGGTAAACATCTTTTCCCATTCTGTACACTGCTGCTTTGTCTATATGACAGTGTCCTTTGCCTTACAGAAGCTTTTCAGTTTTGTGAGGTCCTGTTAATTAATTGTTGATCTTAGTTCCTGTGCTTTCAGTGTTCTGTTCAGAACGTTGTCTCCTGTGCCAATGCATTGAAGGCTATTCCAAAATTTCTCTTCTATAAGGCTTAATTTATCTGGTTTATGTTGAAGTCTTGATCCATTTGGGGTTGAGTTTTGTGTGGGGTGGTAAGTATAGATTTATTTGGATCCTTCTAAATGCAACCATCCAGTTTGATCAGCATCTTCTATTGAAGATGCTGTCTTTTTTCCAAAGTAATAATATTTCTGGCTTCTTTACATAAGCAGGTGTCCATAGGTGTATGGATATGTCTGGATCTTTCATTTAATTTCTGTTTTGTGTCAATATCATGTTGTTTTTGTTACTATAACTCTGTAGTATAATTTGAGGATAGGGATTAATACCTCAAGCAATTCTTTAATTATACAAGATTGTTTTAGGTATTCTGAAATTTTTTGTGGTTCTATATGTAGCTGAAAATTGTCCTTTCAAGGTCTTTAGTATTGTGTTGGGATTTTGATGGGAGTCACATTGAATCTTTAGATTGCTTTTGGTTGGATGGCCATTTTTACTGTGTTAATCCTAACAATTCATGAACATGGGAGATCTTTCCATCTAAATTTTAATAGATTTCATGAGGTATAATTCATATATTCTGTATGTAATTCACCCATTCATTTTGATTTTGGACATTGTTGAGAATTAAACTCAGAGCCTTGTGCATTCTAGGCACACATGCTGCCACCAAGCTTTATCTTCATCCCAAACCATCCATTTATGTGTACATTTTAATACTTTTTAGTATATTTTGAGCTGTACAACTATCAACAAAATCTAATTTTATAATCTTTTTATCATTCTAAAAAGAATTTTTTTGCCCATTAGCTGGTATCATTGTGACCAGCTCTAAGCAACCAGTAATCTACTTTCTGTCCATATTGTTTGCCTATTGTGAGCTTTTTATGTAAATCTAATAATATGACTTGCACTGTGGAATAATCCTTCTATGCACTGTGAATATGTATGTATTACTCTATTTGGTTAATAAAAAGCTGACAGGCTGATAGCTCAGGCTTGATACTAGCTAACACTTAGACTTAAATTAACTCATATTTCTTATCTATGCTTTGCCATGTAGCTCATGGCTTGCTACTTCATTTTCTATACATCCTGCTTCCTCAGCAACTGGCTGATATCTCCCTCACTCTACGCCCTAAAAGAAACAAAATTTGAACTCACCAAGATAAGATAAACAATGGAGTATTTTCTCTGAATTTGCCAAAGATAAATGGACTGGACATTGTTAATGTAATTCTTGTCTGTATATTTTGTGTGTAGTTATTCTATTTATTGTATATAGTTTTACTATCTTAATTAAAACCTTTGCTTTTTATTTAGAAAAATGGGGAAATATGTGATATTTTGATTGTGTTCTGACAAATAAAGCTTGCTTGGCAAGGAAAGAGATATCTTGATAGATGGAGCCATTATGGAGCCAGGGAGAAACCTGGTGTTTAGGGAAACTCCCAGGAATCCACAAGGATGACCCCAGCTAAAACTCCAAGCAATAGTGGGAAGGTGCCTGAACCGGCTTTCCCCTGTAAGCAGATTGATGACCACCATAACTGTCATCATAGAACATCATCCAGTAATTGATGGAACCATAGGCAGAGATCCACAGCCAAGCACTGGGCCGGGCTCCTGGAGCTGTAGAGAGAAAGGAGCGATAATATGAGCAAAAGGGTCAAGATCATGATGGGGAAACCCACAGAGACAGTTGGCCCGAGCTAGTGGGAGCTCACTGACTCTATACTGATAGCTGGGGAACCTGGATAGGACCGAACTACGCCCTCTAAATGTGAGTAACAGTTGTGTGGCTTGGGCAGTCTGTGGGCCACTGGCAGTGGGACCAGGATTTATCCCTACTTACATGAAGTGGCTTTTTAGAGCCCATTCCCTATGGAGGGATACATTGCTCAGCCTTCATATGGGGAGACGGCTTGGTCCTGCCTCAACTTAATGTGCCAGATTTTATTTACTCCCCATGGGAGGCCTTACACTTTCTGAGGAGTGGGTGAGGGAAAGAGAGGGGTGAGTAGGAAGACAGAAGGGAAGGGGAACTGTGGTATATAAAATGAAAAGAAAATATTTTAAATAAAAAAATTTTTTTGAAAATCTTGGCTTGGACTCAGAGGGCAGAGCTAGCCACTAACTGACCTAAATTAGCCATAGAGATTTGGAGGACTGTAGACAGAGAGGAGGAGACAAGAAGTAGTAAGGTGGGGCAGAGAGAGCATCTCTGTTCTTTTGGATGGAAGAGTAGCAACTGGTAGTTGCTCCCCACTCCTCTGATCTTCCAGGTTCTTACCCCAATATCTGACTCTTGATTTTTTGATAAAGATTAATTAGAATGACATTGAAAGCATACCCAACATGACTATAAATTTGACTATTAAAATAACTATTAATATGTATTTCTTAAGTATATATTACATTTTTAAATGAGCTACATAAACATACTATCCCAAACAAGAATAGAAATATATATACTGTATAACAAAATTAACTTTAAATTTGTATTAATAAACCAAAATATATACCAATTTAAAATATTTAAGATTAATAATTGTTCTTTGATTAAAGTAGATTCAGTAACCTACCCTTTTATCCTATCACTTCTATGTGAAATAATCCTTTTGTATACTGTGAATATGTATTACTCTCATTGGTTAATAAAACACTGACATACAGCCGGTTGTGATGGTGCATGCCGGTAGGATTTGCTAAAGGGGGCAGGGGCAGGAGGATCACAAGTTTGAGGCCAGCCTGAGCAACACGTTTTTAAAAGAAGAAAAAAATGACATATTGGTAGCCAGGCAAGAAGTAACAGACAGGACAGCCAGACACAGAGAACTCTGGGAGGAGGAAGGACAGAGTCAGGGAGATGCCAGCCAGCTGCCGGGGAAGCAGGACATATAGAAAATGAGGTAACAAGTCATGAACCAAGTGGCAAAGCATAGGTAAGAAATATGGGTTAAGTGTAAGAGTTAGCTAGTAACAAGCCTGAGCTATCAGCCAAGCATTTATAAGTAATATTAAACCTCTGAGTGCTTATTTGGGAATTGGCAGGCAGGAGAGAGACTGAAGACTTGTAGTCTTCTGATTGTATCCTTTTGTAAAAAAGTAATGGTTCAGATTCTCTGTTTCTTAGTAGGTATCAGTATTTCACACCTTATAGCTGAATAACATTGTGTTGTCTGGATATATGACACTTTCATTATCCACTCATTCATTGATGGACACTCGAGTTTTTTCCAATTTTCAAATATTACTAATAATATCTCAGGTAGATGGTTTTTTAGTTAAAAGCACTTGCTACTCTTGCAGAGGACCCAGATTTATTTCCAACACCCACATAATGAATCGCAACTGTCTGTAACTCCAGATCCAGGGAATCTGACTCCCTACTTTTGACCACATGGGTATCAAGCATCTAAGCATATACATGCATGCATGCAAACATTCATACACATAAAATAAAACATTTTTAAAAAATTATGAAGTCTTAATAAACATACAAATATTTGTGTGAATATTTTCATTTTGAGCATATATATTGACGTTAGATTGATGGCATGTTTGATGTATATTTGTTAGGTATATATTTTATGGGTATTAAATATTCTATACCTTTGATGATGTTTTTCCTAGTTTTATTGTTTATTGTCAAAACATCTAACTCATAGTCTTTTTCATGTTTTTATTTTCAGTTTCTTGGGAGAGGTTTTCTCTTTTTAACATCTCTGGCTGTCCTGGAACTCACTTTGTAGACCAGGCTGGCCTAAAACTCACAGAAATCCACCTGCCTCTGCTTCCCAAGTTCACCACCACGCCCAATTCTCACCCTTTTATTTTCATCCTGTGTCTTCAGATATAGTGCTTATCTCCTATAGGCAGAATATAAATTATATTTTAAACTAGTGTGACAACTTTTGTCTCTTATTTCATCATTTTAACACATTGACAATTGATATTATTTTATAGTCAAATCTACCATTTTATTTTGTCTCACATGTATTTTCCTTATTTTTTATTTATGTATATGTGCACAAAGCACAAAAGAAGGCATCAGATCTCCTGGAACTGTAGTTACAGGTGGTAGTGAGTTACCTGATATGTGTGCTGGGAACCAAACCTGGGTCTTCTGCAAGAACACGGAGTGCTCTTAACCACTCATGTGTCTTTATTCTCATTGTTTACTTTCTTTTGCATTGAATACACAGGAAGGGTTGTTGTTAATGATTGCTCTAGGAATGAAAAATGTTGATTTTAATTTATCTGACTCTACTTTGTATTACAAATTCAATTCTAGTATGATACAGAAATGTTATTCATGTTAATTCTGGTTCTTTCTCCCTTTTGATTCTATTACACATATTACTTTTATATATATATATATATCAAACATAGCAGATATATCTTATAATACTACTTTATATAATTGTATGCTTTTTGAAGAAATTAAGGAAGTTTATATTATAGTTTATTTTATTCTTCTTGTTTACCATCTCAATTTTTTCACCTCTTCCTGTGGCCTTGAATTACCATATGGCCTCATTTCCTTCTCTGAAAACAGCTTTGCTCCCACCTGCCTCTTCTGTGCTATTATTGAAGTGTATTACATCTCTAGGTATAAGAAGTCCAGTAATATAACAGTATACATGCGTGTGTGTGTGTGTGTGTGTGTGTATGTGTGTGTGTGTGTGTGTGTGTGTGTACAGCTTAAATGAATAATATAACGACTTTGTTTGTAGTTTTGGTGCTGGAGACTGAACCCAGCACCTGTACATGCTAAGCGCACATTCTACTTCTAAGGTATCCCTCCAGCTCAATAATCACTTTTTAAAACATTTTTGTTTACTGATTTGATTCAGTTGATCAACCTGCTTATTTTTATGACAATACTATGTGGTTTTTATTGCTATAGTTCTGTAGTAGAGCTTGAGATAAGGGATTGTGATACCTCCAGAATCACCAAGTCCGAGTTCTTTTATTTTACAGAATTGTTTAGCTATCCTGGTTTTTTTATTTTTCCAAATGAAGTTGAGTATTGTTCTTTCAAGATCTGTAAAGAATTGTTCAACTGTATTTTTGATTCTAGAATTTCTATTTGATTACTTTTATAATTTATGTGACTTTATTGAGCTATATTTGATGAGTATTCTTAGCATACCTTCCTTCTTTAAATGTGGTTTCCTTTAGTTATCTAAGTATATTTAAAATAGCTGCTTTGAAATATGTGTCTAGTTTAACATCTGGGCCTTTACAAAGTCATTTCTATTTTTTATGTGTTTGAATGTCTGCCTGCATGTGCACTACATACTTGCCTGGTGCTCTTGGAGGCCAGAAATGGGAACTAGAATACAGGCAATTGTGAGCTGCTCTGTGCATTCTGGAAATCAAATTCAGGTCCTCCACAAGAGCAGCAAATGTTTTTAACTGATTTCTATCTTTCCAACCCCTGTTAGTTCACTTTTTGTAATTGCTTAGTGAATTGACTAGACTAGTCCATTGAGCTCTATTTGCCCCATAGTACAGTGGCTCAATTTTTACTCCACAGAGGGCAATCATTGCTTGTGAAAACATCCTGACCCATCTTCCTGAAAGGAGATGGCAGTGGTTTTAGTAGAGTGCTTTCATATCATACCTTTTCCCTAATCTTCCTCCGTTATTTATTTTTTAAGTTTTATTTTTATATTAGTTTTCTGTTGCTTTTCTGACAAAAGCAACTTAAGGGAGAATGGTTTATTTTGGCTTACAGTTCCAGGGCAGTATGGTTCATCCTGGCAAAGAAGACATGGTAGCAGGCAGGAAAGGCATGCTGGCAGTATCAGAAGGCTTGCTGGCAGTATCAGAAGGCTTGCTGGTCACATTGTATCGCGCTTAGGAAACAGCGAATGAATAGAAAATTGGGCCTGGCTATAATGTATTAAGGTCCACACCTAGTGACTGCCTTCCTTCAACAAATCTCCAACCTGTTAAAGGTTCCACACCCTTCCCAAACAGTGCTGCCAACTAGGGTCTAAGTATTCAAACATTTGACCCTATGGGAAGCATTTCATATTCAAACCACATTTATGCTCCTGGTCTCCATTGGTTCATGGCCATGTTTTGATGGCATTCAATCCAACTTCAGAAGTTTCTATAATCTTTAATAGTTCCAACATTGTTCAAAAGTCCAAAATCTAAAGTATTTTCTGATAATGGAGGCAATATCTTAGCTGTGACCTTCTGTAAAAAAGAAATTATGTAATTCCAATATACAGTGGCACAGAAGATACATTTCAATTCCAAAATGGAGTAGCAAGCAAAGATTGTACCAATACCAACCAGGACCAAAAGCCAGCACAGCAACATCGAATCCTGTAGCTCTATGTCTGGCATCTGGAAGTCAGAATGGAATCATCTCAGTCCCAATGGACTTAGTTAGCCGTGACCCTCCAGCTCTGCTGCCTTTGTCTTGGTTTGGCTCTACTCTATATATGCAACATTCATTGGTGGACATTTATGGTCCTGGTTCCTTCATGCAGTAGCCTTTCAAGACCTCTTTGAAGGGACTCTGACTCTGGAGCATGTTGCTTGTCCACAGCCGCTCTCTAGAACTGTGGTGCAAAACTTCATGACCCTCTCAGTTTTGCAACTTTCATGCCTGCAAAACTGCTACCACATGAATGACAGTGCCAGATTTTACTTTGATCTTAGGGTGAAGCTTGGTCCCCTTGAATCACGATTGCATCAGCTTTTGTTTGCTAACCCTGGAGAAACACTTCTCTAGACAGTTGCTTTCCAGAACAGGAAACCCTTTTGGCATTGTGAGTTTATCTTTTCTCCTTTCAAATACATCCGCAATTTCACATATTAGGTCCTTTGATGGGTGGAGTCTTAACCTCAAGGCACCTCCATTATTGTCTCTGTGCAGAAAAGGAGATTTCTCTTTAATGAAATTAAACTCTTTAACAATTACAGATACTTTATCATCTACATTTTCTTTGTTCACAACTTTAAACTTTTTGATATAACTTTCCTCACCAAACTTCACATTTAAAATTTTCCTTTTGTTCCACTTTATCTTTCCTAAAATGAGAGCAGTGAGCAGTAACTATGACATATCATGGATATTGTCCTGCCTTTAAATTCCTCTACCAAACAAGTTAGGCTATAACTTAAATTCAGCTTCGCTCAAGTTCTTGGGACAAGGGCATAATGCAGCCTGATTATTTATGTAAATAAAAACTAAATGGCTTCTAGCCCAAAAAGAGCCCCATCACCCTCCAAAACCTCATAAGCTAGTCTTCCGTAGTTCGCATTATTCTATGCTTTCTGGTCTTCCAAACTCCTATTAGAATTGTCCTTTAAGCTCTGCATTCAAGGGCTTTTCTAGTCCAAAGTTCCAAACTCTTACACATTTCTAGTGTAAAATACTCCCAAAGGCCTACGATTCACACGGTCAGGTTTATCACAATAGCAGTCCCACTTCCCAGTACCAATCTCTCTGTTAGTTATGTTTCTTTTGTTGTGATAAAATGCTCTGACTTAAGGCATTTTACTTAAGGGAGAAGGGCTTTATTCGGGCTTACAGTTCCAGAGAGACACAGTCTACCATGGCAAGCAAGATGTGGTAGTGTTAATCACACCAGGCATGAATAAGACCACCACCACAATTCTGAGCCAAATTTGAAGTATCTTTAATTCATTACTGGCCAGGAGGATCAACTCTAGTCAGGTCCATTTCTGGGTTCCCAGAAAATGGGTTTAGACAAACTTTGCAGAGGCTTTAAAAGGATATCAAATTTCCCACCAAGTCTAGTAAGGGGCAAGCAGATATCTTGACATGCCGCCTGCTTGTATACAACCATCATGACTCCCATCCCATACCCAATTAGGGACAAGAATATATCCTGACTTATTTCCTGCCCATGTACCTCCCACCCACATGTGATCAAGCATATCTAGTGAAATTGGGCCAAACAAACTTGTCTAGGGGAGTGAAAACATAACCAATAGTCTCCAACATTTAGCTTTGCTTCTCACTGCAGCAGGCAAGAAGGCAGAGTGGCAGAAGCAGGAGAATAAGCTTGTCACATTACAACCACAATCAGGAAGCAGACAGGAAACAGGAAATGGGGCTGGGCTATAAAACATTAAGGTCTGTTCCCAGTGACCCATTTCTTCTAGTGAGACTCCTCCTGATGAGTATTCCACAACCTTTCCAAATACCATCACCAACTGGGGACCAAGTGTTCAAACAAGTGAACCTATGGGAAATGTTTCACATTCAAACCACAATTTTATTTTTTGATAATTTTATGTATATATATAATGTGATCATATTCGCCAGCCACCACCCACTTTTCTTTCCCTTCCAACTCCTGATGACCCCCTTCTCTTCACCTAGTCGCCTTTCTACCTTCATGTAGTTTTTACATATACAGGTTGATCTCCCATTTAAGCTTCTAAATGAACTTCCGTTAATGTACATCCTACTTGCTAGTTGATTGTGTCCTCTCTCACTCTTTCACTCTCTAGTGTTCTTAGACATAAATTTCTCTACAATGTGATCCACTTAAAATAATGCCCCTTTGAATGGATAAGGATGTTTATAATTGCCTCTTTAACCAATTTGTCTGTAAACCTCAAATTGGTCTATTTTGTGTTGAGTTATCAGTCCCCTCTTGTGTTCACTAACAAAATCTTCAAGAGTTTTTACAGTGACCTTGGACTTGAATTTCTCTAGGCTCTGTTCTAATTAAAGTCCTTCTCCTTAGGGAAAACTTCAGAGCTCATAACATGCATTTTACAAAGATGGAATAGAACCACTGTTTTAGGTCCTGGGGATAAGGATAGCAGTGCTTGGTTTATATCAGATATTCAGCTCTATGAGTAGAAGACTGTGCAGTACTTATGGTCCTTGGTATTTTTGCTTTGTGTCTCTCAGCAAAGAAACTCTCCTCTAAGCTCATTGAGATGAGAACAATTGAGACCAAGTATTTCGAGCTTGCCTTGCTTTTGCCCTGTATTAGTCCTATAATATAAATACAGTCTGAGTAGAAGACTTGTGCTTGTTTATAATAGAGCATTTATAATACAGATCTTAGTGGAGGGTAAGTCCAAGCAGTCTTGGACCTCCTAGGAATCCCAGCCTGGAAGCTTGGCCATGTCTGATTAAAACAGTTCTTCTATCACACTGACATGAGGGTTAATTTAAACATGTCATGTCTCATATGTCATAGGCTCTCACTGCTCTTACTGATGATACTTAGTAGGATTCTGGGAGCAAATAAATACATATCCTCTGGGCAATTTTCTGTGACTTTGTGTAATTGCATTTTGTTCGATTTTATTGGGAGGAGAGAGAACAAAGTTTTGGGACATGAAACCAGTGCGTCACACGTGCTAAGCAAGCTCTGTACTACTGGACTATACCCCTAGCCTGACATGATTATGTTTTATAATTTTCACCAGTTAGTTTTTGAAGAGCTTATTTATGGAGCTCCTCATACAACTACCCAGGGGAAATATTTTCTTATATTCTATATTATTAAAGAAATTGGTAATGATCAAAATTTTTTGTTAATCTTCATTTTCTTAGTACAATAAGGAAAAGAACATTTGAAAGTTAGTATTGCTATACTTATTGCAAAGTGTTTTGTTAAAAATAATTTTCTATTATTTTACTGATAATTATTTTAGTGAATATAATTTGAAATCATATTAATTTGCATGAAGTTCTTTTCATTTAGATTAATTATCTGTTATTTTTATGTATATATAGACAAAGTTACTGAGACTGTCACTTGAGCACACCCAGAAATGCAAAATTGTCTGGAATCGCTTGAAACAAACAGGTACAATGGGGCTTGGGTTTGGTAACACATTTACAAAGGGAATTTATGCTGAGGATGTAGTTCATTAGTACAGTGCTTACCTACTGTGTATGAGACCCTGGGTTTAATCCCAGTACCACAAAAATAAAAGAGTTTATGATCTAAATAATAAAGTCACTAGAAAATTTGGCTACCAGAAATTTGGACCATACTTCATAACCAGTAAAATAATTCTTTTAGAATTTTTCTGTGCTGTATGTTAGAATTTTTACTCCTTAGTGTAGTGCTTGTACTGAGAATAATACTTTCTAAGAAATTATAATATTAAACTTAAAGGCAGATCATTATTGTCTAACATAATGTGTTGCTCTTAGGTCGTTAGATTTCACACTATCTTATTTGCCAGTAGACTTCAAATCAAATATTATATACTGCTAAAATTTGTTATCAAAACTCTAAGCATTTTGAAGTTATAGAATAGGTTCTTTCTGTTTTCCTTAGTAGATATTGGCTTTTAGATTTTTTATAGTGTGTCCATCTGTTCATATATTAGAATTGTTTTGAGTCAATGGATATTGTCAGATTCTAAGGAGATAATCATGTTTATCTTTTAAACTATCAGTATACTGAATTATAATAATAAATTTCCTAAAATTAAATCATCATTGCTTTTCTGAAATAAAGTTTATTTGGTCACGGTCTATTTTAATATGTGAATGAATTATGTTTCATAGGATTTAGAAATAATTGACCTTTTGAGTTTTTTGTGCATATGTTATATCTTTGACAGATTTTAATAAAAAGAGGTGAGCACAAAAATTAACATAAAATACATGAGATTTAATTTGTTTTTCAATTTATGGCAGCCATTTAATTAAATAAAGCAGCAAAAGTCAAGATTTAAGAAGACATAAATAACATATCTACTATAGAAGATTTCATAAAATCCTAATGATGTCTGAAAACATGTGTTACATCTTAAGAACAGAAAACATATCTTGTTCTATGTGTGCTTCTTCCAATATTTACAGAATTAATGACAAGAAAAATCTGAATATATTATAAGACATGTAAGTAAAATAAAAATTATCTGATAAAACAAAAATCAGGAGTTAATAAACGAATCAGAAAAAAAAACACAGCCTGAGTATCTTTTAAAACAAAATGAAAGAGTATCCTGAAAATACCTCATACTAGGATGATGAGAATGGTAAGGAAGAATTTATGAAGCAGATGAAGATGAAAATATCAACAGGAAAGAGGATAGAGGTGAAGGGGGCAATGAAAAAGAAAATTTAGATGCCACACAGAAGTTGATGATAAAGAGGAAAGAAAGAAAGTAGGAAGATGAAAAAAGGAAGCAAGAAACAGATATTGGGGGAAATGATTAAGTTCATAATACCTGAAAGATCAAAAACTGGTCAGCACCAGTGGAATTTCTCAAGGATTGTTTTAAAAATAGGACAGGACACTTACCCAGCCAAAGAGCCAAAGAATAAATCCGGTGACATTCCATTTACCTTCGAGTCTCGTGGGAATCTATCACTTAGCTTGGGGTCTTCACCCCAAGAAAATTAAGAGTATTGTTAGGTTTTAATATAAGATTTTTAAAAGACTCTTGTGATTTCTGAGTTGAGTTGCCATAAATACCAATTATGTTGAGGGGTGGAAGAAAATACCTCATAATAGAATCAAATAGGTAGGTAGATAGATAGATCTAATTATCTATAGTCTAAATGTGTATGTGAATATACATACATACACACACACACCTAAATTGCACATGCTTAGGGTAAAGTGTACCTAACATGTGAGGCCCTGTGTTTGTTTCTTAGCACTACATATATATGTATATAAAATCATGCATCATTCGTAGCTTAACAATGTAGCAGTTAAAAATGGGTTGAGTATACAACAGTGATGCCTGTAAATGTATGTTGCCTAGTGATATCATAGCTCTCATGTATAAGTATACTCTACGATGTTTGCATAATGGTGCATTTCTCCCCATCATTAAGTGATCTATGACTCTTTGATGTATGTGTATGTATTTGTATGTGTGTATATGCTTACATATACAGTTACTAAGGAACTTCAAATGAATACTATACTGAAATACTACTAGACAAATATATAAGTGACCAAATCTAAAACAAACATAACATATCAAGTTGAGGTGGGACTAAGCTCCTCCCCTCATATTAAAGCTTGGTAAGGCAGTCCAGTATGAGAAATAGGTTCCCCAAAACCTGCCAAAGCATCAGGAACAGGCCTCACTCCCACTGCTAAGAGTGCTACAAGTAGGCCAAGCTATACAATTGTCACACCTATGTAGTGGGCCTACGTCGGTCCCATGCAGGCTCCTTAGCTGTTTGTCCAGTGTCTGTGAGCTCCTATGAGCCTAGATTAGTTGTCTCTGAGGGTTCCCTTGTGATGACCTTGACACCCAATCCCTACCTCCACCCCTCCCCCCACCTCACCGTCAGGCTCCTATGATCCTCACTCTCTTCAACAAGTTTCCCAGAGCTTGGCCCATTACTTGGCTGTTGTTTCCATCAGTTACTGGATAAAACCTCTCTGATGACAGTTAATCACCAATCTGATTATAGTAGATGACCAGTTCAGGCACCCTTTCCACTCGCTATTGTTAGGAGTCTTAGCTGGAGTCATCCTTGTAGATTCTTGGGAGTTTCCCTTGCACCAGGTTTCTACCTGACCCGGAAATACCCTTCATCAAGACATCTCTTTCATTACTCTCCCCCTCTATCCCACCCCAACCCCATTGTTCATGTTCCATCCCCATCTGCCCCCAGTTTACCCAGGAGATGTCTTCTATTTCCCCTTCCCAGGGAAATCCATGTGTCTGTCTTTGGGCCCTCCTTGTTACCTAGCCTCTCTGGGGTTGTGGATTGTAGCCTTGTTGTCTTAATACTTTACATCTAATATTCACTTATGAGTGAGTACATACCATGTTTGTCTTTCTGGGTCTGGGTTACCTCACTCAGGATGATTTTTTTTCTAGTTCCATCCATTTGCCTGCAAATTTCCTGATGTCATTGTTTTTAACAGCTAAGAGATACTCTGTTGTGTAAATGTACCACATGTTCTTTATCCACTCATCTGTATGCTTCTGAACTCAGAAGTGATTTCTGGGAAGCCTGACTTGACGCACTGGTGAGATCTGAAAGTTGTCTACATGCTGTCAGCTCAGAAGCTCTAAGAAGCTCCTCTGACATGTCAGTACCTAATGCTGCTTTTTTTTCTGTGGAGCATTTAGAATCTTGTTCTCTGTTCAAAATATAATATCTGACCAATAATATATAGCAGATTCCTCAGACATCAGAGGTTCTGAAAAATTGGTAAATTAGCCAAGCGTGATGGCACACACCTTTAATCCCAGAGCACAGTCCAAGCCAGTGTGGTCTACACAGCAAGTTCTAGGTTAGCCAAGGATGCATAGTGAGACCCTTTCTCCAAAAAGAGGATAAATTATATAAATTTAGCATCTGCAGTTTAACTTAGGGTCACCAATAATATTAGAATGTAGGAAACTAAAATTATTTTTTTCTTCTATTGTAATTAGTCATATTAAATTTACAAATCAGTGGGTTACACTGTGAAATTTTTATATGTACATATACCTTACTTTGATCTTATCCAAGAAAAGACAAAATTCTTATTTGTTTTGGGTGTGTATGTGTATGCATGTACATGTACCCAAGCACATGCACTTGTCACAGCATAGAAGATGATTATGTGTAGTTGGTTTTCTCTCTACACTTTTATGTGGATTCCAGGATTTGAACTCAGGTCATCAGGTTTGTATGGCAAATGTCTTTACTCACTGAGCCACCTCTTTAGCCCCAACAAGATCCTTTATTGGAATACAGTGTATAACTGTTTCAGAAAAGCTTTGATTGCAGCAACATATATAACATAAATTTAATACTTCTGCCATTTTAGTGTATAAGTTGTACAATCCAGCATCATTGCATCTGGATGTGGTGGTTCACACTTGAAAACTCAGTACTTAGGAGGCTGAAGCAGAAGGCTAGTGTGAGCCACATAGTGAGTTCCAGTCTAGACAGGCTTATATATCAACTTTCTCTAAAGAAAGAAGGACTGGAGAGATGGCACAGTAGTTAAGAGCACTTGCTGTTCTTGCAGAAGACCATAGTTTGGTTCTTAGTACTCAAGTCAGAAGGTTTGCAACTGCCTGTAACTGTAGCTCCTGGCCATTGCAGGCACCAATACAAGTGTCCTACATATATGTACATAAATAAAATTATTTTTAAAAGTCAATATATTAATTACAGTTATGGTTTTATATACCATTTTGTATTATGAGATTATTTTTCGCCAGTAGAAAAGTTGTGTACCACATTAAGCAGTAACCACCAATTCTCTGAGCCTGTAGCCCCTGGGAAGCTGTCATTTTTTTCTGTCTCTAGAATTTTCACATTGTAGATTATTTGTTTATATATTATCACATACGTCCTTTGTGACTTATTTCTCTTAACATAATTTTAAAGTTCATGTTATAGTATTTATTAGTACTTCATTCCTTTTTAAATACTCCAATGTGCATATATCGCTTTTGTCTATCCTTTCATCAGTAGATAGGCACTTGTTTTTTTCTGGTTTTTTTTAGTTATTGTTATTACTGATAGTATGGTCATTGGTGTGTAGGCTTTCTTATTTGAGATATATACCTAGAAGTAAGATTAAAGGGTCACCTGATATTTCTGTATCTAAAATTTTGAAGAACTACCAAACTGTTTTCCACAGCAGCTGTACCATATTATATTCCTACCAATAATGCATTGCAGTTTCAACTCTTTACAATATTCTGCTTATTTAAAAAATTATAGCCATTCTGGTAGGCATGAAGTGGAATGTCATAGTTTGGTTTGCATTTTCTAATGGCTAAGGATGCTGAACATCTTTCCATATATTTACGATCATTTGTGTATCATCCTTGTAGAGGAACACACCTGCTTAAGTCTTTATTTATATAAAACCCTAGTCAAATATATGATTTGCAAATGTTTTGTCCTATTTTGCCTTTTTGTTCTTTTGATAATGTCCTTTGCTACATGGACGTTATTTTTTTCTTTCCTTTCATTGCTTTTGCTTTGGGTGTTATATCTAATAATACACTGCCAAGTCTAAAAAATAAATATTTGCCCCTTTTGGGGATGGAGAGATAGCTCAGCAGTTAAAAGTGTGTACTGCTCTTTCAGAGGACCTGAGTTAAGTACCCAACACCCATATTAGGTGGCTCTCAGCTGCTTTTAATTCCAGTTATAGGGAATCTGACACACTCCTCTGACCTCTGCAGGCACCTGCACTCATATGCCCATAACCCACACAGATATATATGTATACATGTAATTAAAAATAAAACATAAAATCTAGTAAAAAGAAAAATATTTGCCACTTTTTAATAATAATTTTTATAATATTAGCTTTTTAATTATGGCATTAATGCATTTTAGTTATTTTTTGTGCTTAGTGGTATATAGTAGGCATATGATTTCATTCTTTCATTTGTGGAAATCCAATTGCCTTAGCATCATTTGCTAAAGGTATCATTCTTCTCCTGTGTAATGGTCTTGATATCTATTTGTTGAAATCAACTGACCATACATGCTGAGTGAGCTTATTTCTTGACTCTTAATTCTTTTTTTTAAATATCCAGTCTCTTTCATTTATTTATTTATTTATTATGTATACAATATTCGGTCTGCATGTATGCCTGCAGGCCTGAAGAGGGCACCAGACCTCATTACAGATGGTTGTGACCCACCATGTGGTTGCTGGGAATTGAACTCAGGACCTTTGGAAGAACACGCAATGCTCTTAACCACTAAGCCATCTCTCCAGCCCATCTTGACTCTTAATTCTATTCTACCACTGTAGTATATAACCTTATAGTATTACCACACTGTTTTGATTACTGTATGCGTGTGACATTTTTGAAATAATAAAGCATTAATGCTATTACTTTGTTTTGGTTTTTTTTTTCTTTCTAGATTTCTTTTGGCATGTTGGGGAGGACTTTTAAAATTCCATGTTAGCATAAAGATTGACTTTTTCAATTCTGAGGGGGAAACAGTCTTCAAATTTTAGTAGGAATTGCTGAGGGCATGAATACATTTATAGTCTAAAGTTTTCTAGCCCATGAATGTATAGGGTTTTATTTATTTAAATCTTCTTTAATATCTTTCTTAAGTGTTTTAGTTATTACTGTGTGGATCTTTCAACTCCTTGATCATTTAATTCCTGGCAGCTATTGTAAGTTGAATTATTTTATTTCCTTTTTAGGTTGTTCAACACTGGTATATAGAAATGCAACTGATTTTGTCATCTTTTTAGTATTTTTATCAGCGCATATTAATTATATATAGTAATGGGTTTCATGTCTTCATACATTTCCATGTATATATTTAATGTATTTGTAGCATTCATTCCACATTTTCCTCTCTTGCTCTCCTCCCAGCTCTAATGATTACTCTCTTCTTCCCAACTAGTCCCCTTTTACTTTCTTGCCTTTGTGTGCGTGTGATTTAACGAGTTTTGTTAGGACTGCTCATTGGAGCATTAATATTAATTTATAGCAGCATGAGTCACCTTACCTGTGGTTGTACCACAGAGGAAAATGTCTCCCGGTACATTTTCTGGGAGATACTATCTTCTATATGTAATAGGAGAGTTGTACACAGGATATCGCAACAATATGATTGCCTAAAAAAAAAAAAGACCTAAGAAGTGACAGCAGCAATATGACATGCCGGTGTGAATAGGAGAAGCCTCATAGGGCTTCCTCCTTAGAAGACAGCCCCTAATAGTGTAGCCATCTCCAGAGGCCAGCCTTAAACAAATATGAGCAACACTAAGTACTCTCAGCAGCTTATATTTATACATTTTTGTGTGTATATATATACACATATATATGAACAATAATAAATAATAAGAGACCACTAATTTGAAAAGGAGTATGGAGAAATATGAGGAATTGATGGGGGAATGATATAAACACAGTATTCATATATGAAATTCTCAAAAAACAAAAAAAAATGTAATTAAAAATAGGTAAGTGAGAGGAAAAAAAAAGATATCTCCCAGAAATCATGTTTGCCTGTAGATCCTCAAGAAGGGATGGGACCCCATGAGCCCCTCCTCCTCCATGACAGAATTATATGTATTATATGAAAATTTTATACATGTATACAATGGCTTTTTCTTATATCAACCTTCTTACCCCTTCCAACTTTTCCTAGATCCTCAGAACATGTTCTCCTCCCAACTTCATGTTCTCTTTTATTTTTCAATAGCATACTGAGTCCAGTTAGTGCTGCCTATATCTCCATGAGTGTGGGGCTATCCATCATAACAGTATAATGATGGAACCCACTCTTGTGAAGGACTTGAGTGTCCAGAAGATATCATCCCTATAGTGCTTACACTCTTTCCATTCTCTTCCACAATATTCTCTGAGTTTTGGTATAGTTATCACATTTAGAGCTGAACATTACATAGTCACTTATTCTCAGCACTTTGAATAATTATGAGTCTGTAGTTACTGCTAATGCAAAGAGAAGCTTCTGTGATTAAAGCCGAAAGTAGCATTGATCTATAGTGATATGATGGACACATTATATTCATTTAGAAAAACAATAGCAGTATTGTTTCCACTAGGGCCTGTACCTGCCTAACCATGGGGCTTTTGACCAGATTTATAGTTACAAGACATGAAGTCCCTTCTGTGGAGCAAGTTTCAGTTCCAATCAAAAAGCAATTGTTAGGCCAGCGAGATGACTTGGGGGGTAAAGGTAGCTTGCCACCAAGGCTGATGACCTGACTTTGATCCAGGACACACATGGTAGGAGAGAACTGATCCCTTTAAGGTGTCCTCTGACCTCCATATGCCATGGTACGTTCACAGTCACACAAAATAAATAAATGTAATAAAAATCTAAGTGTTGAGAAATGTTTACTACCATAGCAGGCTTTCCATTCTTGCCTGATTGGTTGGGAGTGTAACATTCAGGGTCCAAAGCTGAGTAAGATCATTAATGATATTTCTTCCCCAGCATATTTCCCAGTACTTTCTGGCACTATGAGGTTTAGCCATCAGGGAGGAAGCTTCAAGACCAGTTCCAGCTGCATTTCTGCATTCTGTAAACAGGGCACATGATATCTTCAATAGGTTTTTATGATCTGGTTCTGGTGAACAACCAACAGCAATGGCAATTGCTCATATCATTCAAGGATTGTAGAGGCCTCTGAACAAGAATTGATAGTGGGATAGCCTACTGCAGACACTGCTGATTTCATTTAATAACCTATGGCTTCTGAGATGGGCTTTATAAATCCATTCAGGGTACCTCTAGTCGTTTTTTTATTTAAACTTTTTATTTTTGCAGATTTCACACGTAAGTACAATATTTACATTATTTCTACCCCTTCCTCTCTCCCATTCAACTCCTCCTGTGCCCCCTCCTCAAATTCATGACCTCTTCTTTAATTACTGTTACACACATCTGCACAGCCTACTAAATCCATTTTAGTATTGATCATATGTACATGTGTTTAGGGTTAGCCACTTGGGATTGAATAACCTATCAGTATTTTTTTAATGAGCTTACCATGTATCAGGCTTGCGCATGTGCGTGTGTGTGTGTGTGTGTGTTTTCTTATATTTTTTGTTTTGTTTTTGATTAGTTTTGGTTAAGCCTCCTATTCTCCATCTCTGTATCCTGACCCCAGCCATTTAAATCTTTTCACTCTCAGTATTTACCTTTGCATTTCAGACTGAATGTGTCCTTTTACCCTCTCCCACTCTTAAAGCCTTTTCCCCACTCATGGACCTCTACCTAATCTTCTGTCCTCTACACACACTGCCTCACGAGCAAACTTCATTTTCCGTGAGAAAGAGAAGCATATGCTTATTTTTAATTATTGTACATGATATAATTTCTGCTATTTATTGCTGTATATTGAGGGAGAGAATTGTTTGCTGCTGTTCTTGTGTGGTTTTATTTTGTATACTTTCTTCTTTGAAACAGATTCAATATGTATCCTAGGCTGGTCTTCAATTTGTGATCTTCCTGCTTCTTGGGTGCTGGAATTCCAGGCATAAGCTAACAACCACTTATTTAATGTTTAACCTTTATTCAAAATTTCAAGTTCAAAGGAAAATTTGAAGGCTACAGTGTATGTACACAGACATAGCAGACTAGCAGAGGTTATGAACATGTGTATGACACTTTCTATCTTTGCAAGCCTCCTCCCTTTGTAGGGTCTTACTTTGAGCTTTTACTGGCCCCAGACTTCTGATATTGTGTGGGATTATAGCCATGCACCACCACACCTACCTGCTGCCATCCTTTTAAAAAGAAGAATGAACACATTAACACGACCCAATCATATTGCTGTTTTAAAAATGGAAATAATAGTATATAAACTTAAAGCTATAATGAGTAATCAACGTGAAAATAGTCTATTTTACTTAAGAATTATGTAGCTATCCAATGATTATATACTAATTAACTTCAATATTAACCCAGTGTTTTAAATTAAGTGAATATCTTTGAAATAATTTAAATATGGCATACTACAAAACATAGATATTGATGAAAAAGTTTGTCAAAATACAGAGTCAGTTTTAGGGAGATTACATTTTCAGTATCTTAAATACTATTAAATTACTATGTTCATTTACATTAAGGAAAAACAAATAAACAAATAAATGTATATATGTTTTATACTTTACAAAAGTAAACAAAGAGGTATAGTTTTTTATTATTTGAGACAGGATTTTATTTTGTAATCCTGGAACTCTATGTAGAACAGGCTGGATTCAAACTAATAGAGGCAGGAAAATACCTGAGACTCAGTGATCAGCCAGTCTAGTTTAATTGATAAGCTTTGGGCAAGTGATAGACCCTGCCTCAAAAGGAAGTAGATGGAACTCCTAAGGATGACATCCAAGGTTGCTCTTGCACCTCTACATATATACATCTGTGTGTTCATACACACACACACACACACACACACACACACACACACACACACACACAGAGTCTAAAGGGGGATATTTTAAGAATTTATATAAGTATGTGTGTCTATAAACCAATTGGAACAGAACATCCTTTAGTTCAGAAGACTTTTGTAGTATTCCCCCAAAGACAAAATATTTTCCACATTCAAAGTGCAATGTCAAGACTTCTCTCAATTACAGACACACAAACACAGAAATATAGAGATCTTTTTAATTTAGATCTTGGAATGTTGGGGCTAAAGAATAATCTTAGTTACTGAATTTCTTAAAGTTGTTTATGTTGTAACATGAGTAAAATTATTATTATAAAACTATAAGAGAAAAGTCTTTAATTCTTTCATGGGATTTCATTTATCTCTAGTGATAAAATCTTGACTTTGGCATAAAGTAACAACAGTTTATTACAGAAAGTCTTAGTGGTTAGGATAAACAAGACACAGTACTGGAGAGCTTTAGAACAAAGCCTAGCATTAATCTT
>PVIU01021653.1:0-31103 GCA_004026605.1 Ondatra zibethicus
GCTCACAAGCCTAGAGAAGCCAACTAGCAAGGTGAAACCAAAGAAAAACATGTATAGATCCTCATGGAAATTGGAAGCAAACAAGATCACTGGGGAAAAGTTGGAAGCACGGGGGCGGAAATACGGTGGGGGTGAGGGAGTGGGGAAAGGGAGAGGGGGAAGGAGAAGGGAGAAGGGAAGGACTGGGGAGAGCTTGGGGGAGTGGGAGGGTGGAGATGAAGGAAAGGTGGATATTGGAGAAGGGAATAAGATATCTACATTAAGGGAGTCATTTTAGGACTGGCAAAATACTTGGCTCTGGAGGGGATCCCAGGTGTCCATGGGGATGTCCCCAGCTAGGTCCTTGGGCAGCAGAGGAGAGGGTGCTGGAACTAGCCTTGTCCCATAGTCACATTGATGAATATCTTGATCACCACCATAGAAATTTTGTCTGATGGATGGAGATAGAGACAGAGACCCACATTCACATCAGAGCAATGGACTGAGCTCCCAAGGTGCAGTTGAAGGGCAGAAGGTGGGAGAAGATGAGCAAGGAAATTAGGATCGTGAGGGGCTGGTCCACCCACTGAGACAGTGTGCCTGATCTAATGGGAGCTCACCAAATCCAGCTGGACTGGGACTGAACGAGCATATGATCAAACCGGACTCTCGGAATGTGGCTGCCAATGGGGGCAGACTGAGAAGCCATCAACAATGACACTAGGACCTTTCTCTTCTGCATGTATTTTTGGGAACCTAGTCTATATGGATGCATACCTTCCTAGGCCAGGATGGATGGGGAGGGCCTTGGACTTCCCACAGGGCAGGGCACCATGCCCTCTTTTAAGGAAGCAGGGGGAGGGAGGAGGGGTGAGGGGGAGCTGGAGGGGACTGGGAGAAGGGGAAGAAATGTAAAATTTTTTTTGAATGGAAAAAAATAAAAGAATATGAAAAAAAGAAATATAAAACAGAGGAAGATATATATATATATATATATATATATTGAGGAGTCTCCCCCACTCCAGAAATTCCAACATGATACAGTAGAACTGAAGAAGGAACTCTGAGTCCCAGTTTATGTTATGGAATATTCTCACTGTGTGAATGTACGTAAGTCATTTCACTACTTTCTATCTCAATGATGAATTAGGAGTTGAGTTTGATGAATCAAAAGCAGTCCATGGGCTTCCTGCATCAGGAGGACCTTGGGATCTGTGACAGAGCAGGTTGCTGGGCCATCCCACACTAAGTGAGTCAGCATCCATCTGAGTGACTCCTACTTAATCACAACAAGATTTGGGCATTGCAAGCTTAAACTATGCTTCACATTTTAATCTAGTTTTGAGGTTGAGGTTAATTTAAATGAAAGCTAAGATAAAAAGAAATCTAGCTTTCATAATCTTGGATAATGGATAGATTATCTGATTTTTTAAAGTTGTATATAAGTTCCTATATATTAGAATTAAGAGGGATATAAGTTTGACTCCCTGAAAGATTAGATAGAAAAATGGCCCAGGACTTTGAGATCATATTTTTATTTATTTATTTATTTATTTATTTTTTATTTATTTATTATGTATACAATATTCTGTCTGTGTATATGCCTGCATGCCAGAAGAGGGCACCAGACCTCATTACAGATGGTTGTGAGCCACCATGTGGTTGACTGGGAATTGAACTCAGGACCTTTGGAAGAGCAGGCAATGCTCTTAACCACTGAGCCATCCCTCCAGCCCCGATCATATTTTTTTTTAAACACAGAAAGAAATCTGGCATTTGCCACATAATCCAGTTAATTTGTAACCCTGTTCACTAAGGCCCATTTTCTAGAATATATGTAATAGCTATAAGCTGTCATGATCTCTCTTAGAAATTTATTCCTAGACTAGTAAATACCAGCTCCCTGCAAACTGCCCTAAGATCCAGTCAGGAAATTCTAAAAGCTTTTTGCACATTTTATTTTGGTTGAGTTTTTCAAAATCAGCCAGTAATCATTAGACTTTCTTTACCAGCATTAAAGAAGATAGGTATGTAAAATACCCCTGTAAATTACTGCTGCCAGACTTCCACACAGGTCCGAGTCTCAAAAGCATTTCAGAATTAAAAGTCAGTAAGCTATGTATGTGTATATCTAATATATTATTATACACTTGTGATTATATTTTCATATTTGAAATTAAAGGTATTGTAAAACATATGATACACAGGGAAGTGTCAAAGTACAGAATTTAAGCACTTGATCTAAGACTTTGCAAATGTACAGCTGGCTTAACTTTTCTCATTCCCATTTCCTCAGCTGTGAACCAGGAATAATGGGAATAAAGTGGAGAATCCTGTGGGCCTGTTGTTAGGATTAAATGTGATATTTGGTCTGTAAAAAAATACTGTTCTATAATATTTTGATCATGTTCTGACAAATAAAGCTTGCTTGGAGTCAGAGGGTGGGGCTAGCTACAAGCAATCCAAATTAACCACATAAGTTTTGGAAGACTGTAGACAGAACAGGAAGTAGAAAGGTAGGGCAGAGAGGGATCTCGGCCCTTCTGAACAAAGGAACGGAGCAGGTTGGAGAGGACTGGTGAATCTTCTGCTTCTCTGATCCTTCAGGTTCTTACCCACATATCTGACTCCTGCATATTTATTTATAAAGAATATTTAAATTATGCTTCATCTGGTGTCCAACTTTTGGGCATGAAAGCATCAGATAGCTACTTACCCCTGGCTTTGTGGCCACTGTTGGCAGCTTCTGCTTGTGGCCACAAGTGCAGCCACCAAAGTCAGCAGGTTTTTTTTCCTCTCTTGCCTCAAGCCCTCTGAGCAAGTCAATAGGATTTCCCTATTGCAGCCTTTCTACAACAGTCTCTACAGGCCCCAAACTCCGCAGGGACCCGGGCTCTAAATGCTGCCAGAGTTAGCAGTTCACTACCAGTGAGCTCTGCCTTTGGGCAGTTCTGTGCTCTCATTTCCCTTCAGTCACACGTGCTGCTTCCACACGTTCCCCTGTGTCCATCTTCACATGCTGGCTCCTTGACTCCATTTCCCTGTGGTTTGTGGGCTCCCCCTGGCCCCATCCTCAGGTTGCTGCCACACTAGGTTAGCTGCCTTGACACCACCCTGGCTTCTATTGCTGTTGCAATCACCACATACTCTCAGGTCACAGCTATGTGACAGCAGCTGCAGCTGCTTTCAGTTACGCTGTGCTGCGCCTGTGTGCTCTGCCCAGGTGTGCTACATAGCTTCAGCCAGCCTCAAACTTCATTGTCGTAATCAGCAGAACTGGTGATACACCTTGGAATTCTAAAAGTGGGAATTAGTTCTGGAGCATTGCTGGTGGGAATGCAAGCTGGTAGAGCCGCTCTGGATGTCAGTGTGATGATTTCTCAGAAAATTGGGAAACACCCTTCCTCAAGACACAGTAATACCACTTTTGGGTATATATCCAAAGGATGCTCAATCGTGCCACAAGGACATGTTCTCAACTATGTTCATAGCAGCTTTGTTTGTCATAGCCAGAACCTGGAAATAACCTAAATGTCCCTCAACAGAAGAATGGATAAGAAAAATGTAGTACATTTACACAATGGAGTACTACACAGCAGAAGAAAATGGATGGAACTAGAAAACATCATTTTGAGTGAGGTAACCCAGACCCAGACTTATCACATGTACTCACTCATAGGTGGTTTTTAAACATAAAGCAAAGAAAACCAGCCTACAAACCACAATCCTAGAGAACTTAGACAACAATGAGAACACTAAGAGAGACTTACATAGATCTAATATACCAGGGAAGTGGAAAAACACAGGCTCTCCTGAGTAAATTGGAAGCATGGAGACCTTGGGGGAGGGTTGAAGGGGGGAGGGAAGAGGCAGGGAGGGGAGCAGAGAAAAATGTAGAGCTCAATAAAAATCAATAAAAAAATTTTAAGAAATAGAAAAAAAGGAAGACCAAAAAAAGTGGGAATTAGTTTTAAAATGGGAGGGGGGAGAGGTTTCTTTACTCACGTAAAAAATGAGGAACATCATGCTCATGAAGGTAGGTCTCTGTATAGTTCCACAATGGATGGTTTGAAAATGGAACAATTAAATAAAGGCATAATCAACTTAGTTGTGATTAACATAATTTCAATTATCATATGGTAATTCTTATTTTATCCCTAAAAATGTTGTTTGATATCAGTGCCAAATATGAAAAATTGACTACTAAGATAAAAATCCCTAGAAAGACAGACTAATGGGACTAAGAAAACTACTCACACACAGAGAAGTTTACAGCAGAAATTACCACGCCATGACATTATGAAACTGGAGGGGAGGGCCTAAATTTATTAGAAAACCAACCTTAATTTATTCAGTTACTATTCATGAATGACCACTAGATAATAGGCGTACTAAGGCCATTTAGAAGTTAACAAGGAGACTACAGAAATGTTAGATTTAAAGACATTTAAGGAAGCAATAGTTTTATACAGTATGCTTCAACGTTTGTGAAGCAGTTGTTAAATTCATGGTCTACTTGGAACAGAATTATTCCACAAAACTGCAAAGATTTAGTTACAGCAGTATTTAAATCTCATCCTCAGTTACAGTGGACAACCTGGTGGAGAGATGAAGGTAGGGCCATCAAACAGCAAGATAGGGTTAGAGATTATGCTATTTCCAAAGATCATATCCTTGGTGAGGGTTAATATGCTGATGTGGAAACAGGTTATATTTGATGATCACACCTTGTCCCTATACCCTACAGCAGATTTGAGTGCTTGGAATAAGACTGAAGAATCAGCAAAGAGAACTGAGCTAATTACTAAAATTAAACAAGGCCCCAAAGAAGCCACCACTGATTTTTGTTATTTTTTTTGACAAAAATTGACTTCAGCTGTAAATAGAATGATATCAGATCCAGAAGTTAGAGGAATATTAATTGAATCTCTGGTTTTGAAAACACTAATTCAGAATGTAAAAGGGTGACCAGGCATTTAAAGGCAAGATCAGTAGCCATAGAATGAATTAGAAATACAGCTCATATTGGATCTCATGCTTATGATGATACTTAGATAGGAGAAGTGACTTCTAAACATTTTAATAAAAACCAAAAGGTTGTATGTTCTAATTGTGGTAAGATAGATCATCTAAAAATGGATTGCAGGCAATGTGTTTGCAAAACCAATGCTTTTTCTTTCTTTCCTTCTTTTTTTTTCTTCCGAAACAGGATTTTTCCATGTAACAGTCCTAGCTGTTCGGGAACAAGTTCTGTAGATCAGAGGCTGGCCTTGAACTCACAGAGATCTGCCTGCCTCTGCCACCCAAGTAGTTCTGGAGTTAAAGAGATGCACCACCACCTGGCTAATGTTTTTCCCAGAAAGAATCCTAACAGAAGGCTTTAGAGCTCTGTAATATGCAGAAGGTAAAGCAAAGGTCCACACTGAGTACAGATCAACATGGAAGAAGCAAGGTAACTCATTGCCATCAGGAAGTTCTATGGGGGCCTCTTGCAGGCCCCAGTATCAAATTTGGTTCAGTTATTCCCTTTCAGAATTGAGGAAAGTCCTTCACAGAGCAATTAAAAGACTTAACACCTGTTGTGGAAAACCATACTGCTTTGGATGACAGGACAACTTTAGAACATAAAACAAAATTTTCAGGAGAAACCATAGGCAAACTTCTAAAAATGATCAAAGACAAAAGATAAAAATATGAATAAATTGTATTGTAATTGAGAGTTTGGTAGATACAGGGGCAGATAAAACAATAATTTTCTCATGTAATTGCCATCCAAATTGGCCTCTTCAGGAGGTAAAAATTCAGTTTTTAGGGATTGGAACTTTATCTCAAGTAAAACAAAGTGTGATATGGGTCAAGTGTATGAGGCCAGAAGGGCAGAGAAGAAAATTAAAGCAATATGTGGTTAGCATATCAATGAATTTATGAGGATGTTATTTCTTTGAACAATGGAATATCAGGATAAACATTCCACTAATCTCATAAAAACCATAAACTAATATACATAACAGGAAAATTATTAAAAGGTATGAGTCCATCACCAAACATTCAGGTTGTACATGAACAATTCACAATGGCTGCTTATCTTTCAAAGGTACTACCACTAGGCCTACTTTTAAAATGGTTAACGAAAAAACCTGTCTGAGTGGAATAATAACCTTTGACATCAGAAAAATTACAGGCCTTATAACAGTTCATACAGGAACAGTAAATGTTCAACAAGTTAAAGAATTGTCCAGACTTTGAAATAATCAAGATCTAAGAGTTATTAATAAAGTGACTCAGTCAATTGGCTCTTTAGAGCCTGGAATACCCATGCCATCTCTACTACCTAAAGGATGGTCTATTTGATTTAAAAGATTGCTTTTTACTATACCTTTGCAAGAACAGGATAGAGAAAAGTTTATCTTCACACTTCCTACTTATAACAATACTCAGCATGTTAAAAGATATCAGTGACAATCCTTCCACAAGGATTGTTAAACACCCCTACCCTGTATCAGTATTTTGTATAAAATTCATTGGAAATAATTCGTGATCAGTTTCCTCAATCTACAATTCAGCATATAATGAATGATGTCTTGCTAGCTGATTCAGATGCAGATGCCTTAGAGAAAACATTTGGGGAACTAAAGAAAATTTTGCTTTGTTGGGGATTACAGATTACTCCTGAAAAAAAAATAGGAAGAGGAGATTCTATTAATTACCTAGGATACATGATAGATTTACAAAAAAATGGTCAACCACAGAAAGTACAAATCAGGAGAGATCGATTATGAACTCAATGATATTCAAAATTGCTGGGAGATATTAACTTGCAATGTCCCACAATTGAATTGATAACTCAAGAACTAAGTAATTTATTTCCAAACTTACAAGGTAATAAGGACTTAATAGTTCAAGAAAATGATCAGCTGAGGCTGAAAGAGAATTGAGTTTTATAGAAAAAAAATTATGTGATACACATGTGGATCATTAGGATCCACAACTTGATTATATTCTGGTCATTTACCTTCTACAATTCTCCTTCTGGAATTCTAATACAAAGAAAAGACAATATCTTTGAACAGATATTTTTACTGAACAAAGAAAATAAGAAATTAAAGACCTATGTGGAAAAGTTTTCTGAGTTGATTCTAAAAGGACAATTAAGACTTTGTAAATCAGCAGAAATTTTGGTACATTTTACTAATGCTAAAACTTCCTCATTGTGGATAGAAAATGAACATTGACAAAGAGCTTACAGTAATTTTTTGGGAGAGGTTAACAACAAACATCCTCAAAGCAAGAGACTCCAAATTGTAAAGAGAACTGAATGGATCCTTTCTCACATTGTACACGTAACACCAATTTCTGGAGCCCCTGTATTCCCTGATGATTCAAATAAATCAGGAAAGGTAGGTTATAAGTTATGAAAATTAATGAACGTGGCTCAATGTCATTATGATTCTGTTCAAAAGTCAGAATTATATGTTATTCTTATGGCACTAATAGATTTTCCAGAACCTCTGATTATAGTTACTGACTACCAATATGCAGAAAGAGTTGTTTTACATATTGAAACTGTGAAACTTATTCCAGATGATTCAGAATTAACTATGTTATTTATTTAATTTCAAGAAATAATTAGAAATAGAAATCATCCTTTGTATATAACAACTATCAAAGCCCATATGTTTCTACCTGACCCTTTAGCACAAAGCAATGATGAAATTCATCAGTTATTTGGAGAAAATGTGTTAGAAGCCTTGGAATTATATAAGAACACCATGTTAACAGCAAGGGTTGGAAAAAGATTTTTTTCTATCACTTAGCAAAAAGTCAAGGAAATTATAAGGAAATGTCCTACTTGTTCTTTGCATAACCCAACTCCAATACCTTCAAGGTGTAGCTCAAAGGGTACCCCAAATAATGAAATTTAACAATTGGATGTGTTTCATTTTGCTGCATTTGGAAAATTAAAATATGTACACCATATCATAGATACATATTGAGGATTTCAATGGGCAACTATTTTGAGTTCTGAAAAGACTGATTCCATAATTACACATTTATTAGAAGTTGTGATCATCATGGAGATATTTGTACAAATTAACACTAACAGTGCTCAAGCATATGTGACCAGTAAAATGAAATAGTTTTTTGCATATTATAACATGAAGCATTTTACAGGTATACCTCACAGTTCTATAGGGCAAACATTTATATAACGAGCTAATTGCACTCTAAAATATATGCTTAATAAACAAAGAAAGGTAATTAAGACCCTCAGAGATAGATTGTACAATGCTTTATTAACTTTAGAATCTTTAAATGTTAATGAGAAATGAACAACAGCTGTGGAGAGACATTGAAAAATAGAAAAAAAATTGGCTGAATTAAATCAACCTGTATATTTTAAGGATGTTTTGACCTCAGAATGGAAACCAAGATATGTGTTACATTGGGTAAAAGGTTTTGCTTTTGATTCCACAGAAGAAAAACTATAGATGCCATCAAAATTTATAAGGATTAGATTTAAACAGGAGAGAGTTCTTTAATAGAAGAGGCAATAGGTCTTGAAAGAGTGTGACCATTAAATCTAAATTAACTTATAAGACTAGAAAAGGCTTATCACTTGATCAGATATAACTTGTTAAAAGAGAACCTCCCCAAAGTTAGGGTAGGAGCAGGGTTTTGTTTTTATTTTCCCAGAAGAATGAAAGCATCCAACTAAGGAATCTGAAGACAACTGAACAAACGAGGTATCTGAAGATAAAGGATGAATCATCAAAAAAAATGTCCCCCCAAAAGAGTAAATTAGCTTACTGGTATATCACACTTTTACCATTATAAAATTTCATAAATCTTCCCAAATGTTTGTTTCTACTGCTCTCTACAAACATATACTACAAATGAACTATTTGTAGTCCCAGTTCTATTAAAAATTAATGTTGGCTTTGCAGTTTGAGCATTGCTCTCTCCTTCTCTAAAGCCAAGCAAGCTTGTAAAAGAAATATCCAAAATCTCTGTTTCACATCAAAAGAGCCATCTGATATGAGACAGAAGAAAAACCAAAATTTTTTTTGGTTTTTGGTTTTTTTGTGTTTTTGAACTATACTACAGCCATTAATCTTATAATTCTTTTGTTTTAGTTCTTTAAAACTTTTCTTAAAGTATACATATTATCTCAAAATTCATAAGATTAGCCTATATATGTCACATATATTAACATAAATACTATATACTTTTGTCACAATATTAGTGGTCATATATAGTACTAATTCATTATAGAAAGGCTTCATCTAACTTCCTGTACATGATTTTGGGTTTGAGTCTCTATCAGGTAACTAGGAATTAAGTTTTTGTACTATGGTTCTACATTAAAAAATTTTGGTCCTTTAACCTCTTTGAGATATGCTGCATATGACATTTAAAATGTTTAGGTTTTCTGCAGTGAACCTTGACAATTCCAAACAGCAAACTTTGAAGTCTCCAAAAGGAGGATGGAGCCAACAATGATGATTCCACCTGGATTGTGGTAATGCCACCAAGCCTACAAATACCACCAAAACATTGGCTTTGGTCTACAAACTGCTCTGTACAATTTCAACATAGCTAGCTGAGATGGCACAGCCTCACAGACTATTCTAGCCAGGACATCAGTTAAGCTCTGCCCTTTTCATTATACAAAGTCTGAACAACAAATGATACACCTAGCTCTCCCAGAACTTGCAAGTATCCCAATTTTTTTCAGAGTGCTCTAATTATGCTATGGCTCCCAGAAAAAAAGGAAGTAATTTTAAGAACATTACACTCAGATTTTCAGAAATGGTATTGTTGGGTTTTGCTCATTTAGTGGGTTATGAATATTTGTCATCATTTAGGGAGGTTGGTTGAAAGCTGTTATTGCTAGTGATAGGAAAAAAAGGTGGAAAAGGAGACTAGATTCAGGGATGTCATTTTATAAAAGAAAAAGGGAGAATGTAGAAATGATAGGATAAAAGGGTAGATTACTAAATCTACATGTAAACCAAAAAAGCAACTATTAGTCTTCAGTATTTTACATTGGTATGGACTTTTGTATATTCATACAAATTTGAGGTTATTTTTTGTTATACTGATACATG
Organism: Ondatra zibethicus; assembly: GCA_004026605.1. Lineage (NCBI taxonomy): Eukaryota > Metazoa > Chordata > Mammalia > Rodentia > Cricetidae > Ondatra > Ondatra zibethicus. The sequence continues at coordinate 10,089 of PVIU01021653.1, forward strand.
TTTCTACACTTATTTAAAATATGTTTGTATATTGATATAAATTCAAGGGCATTTTTGTCAGAACCTACTGTACTTACATTTTAACTCTTGTTTAAGATTTTGTATGTATACAACTTGTTAAACAATGTAATATAAATTTCTAGTCTTTGAAAGTTATTATTACAAAATATTTAGGATAATAAAGAAATTCAGGTTAGTAGTTAAAACATTACAATCAAATTTGTAGTCATGTTAGGTATGTTTTCAATATCAAACAGATGTGTTTTAGATAGACATGTGGTCTTCAAATACTTTAGAGATCTACAGAATATGGCATTTAAGATGTTTTAAGAACATAAGGTTTTTGTTGACAATCAGACATGTCTGCTCTTAGCAGTAAAAATCTATTTCAGAGATGAGGACACCAAAGAAAGTCCATATGGAGCATATGGAATTTACATTCTTTGTGACAAATATTAGCCACTGGGCAAAAAAAAATGCCCTTGTCTAGATAGCTACAAGTATGGTGTCCAGATTGGACAAGAAAGACACAAAAATAAGTGACTGCCAAACTTTGTCAAGACACAGTAGAAAAGTCCTTCCAAATTTCTCTTTCTCAGAAAAGTCAGTCAGGTATTCTAGGCTTTCAGGCTGAAGATGGATTCCCCAATATTATAGAGGAACCTGGGTGACTGTCCAGGCAGCTACCTGTTTATGTGACTTCTCTTGATTTGGAAGTTGCTTGCTCTGCACTTCCTGTTTACTCAATTACTCTTATATACTTTTCAAGTCTCTGATAGTGTTGAAGACTAGATGGTTATAATTTCCCTTGTTATCAAATTCAGAAATGAAACTCTCAAAGAGGTGTAAAGTTGTAAACAGAGACTGCAGTTTTATTCCCAACCACCCATACTTGAATAATCATATAGAAACTCTGTTAATTACAACACTGCATGACCAATGGGTCAGGCCTATTTCTAGCTAGCTCTTACATCTTAAATTAACCCATTTATATTAGTCTATGTATTGCCATGAGGCCATGGCATTACCTCATTTTCTACATGTTTTGTTTCCTCTGTGATTGGCTGGCATTTGCAACTTTGTCTTCTTCTTCCCAGAATTCTCCTCATCTGGTTGCCCACCTCTACTTCCTGCCTTCCTGCCTGGGTACTGGCCAATCAGCATTTTATTAAACCAATACAAGTAACAAATCTTACATCATGCAAAAACGTTATCCCACAGCAGTCCTCCCCCCCCCCCCTTTTTTTTTCCAAAACAAGATCCTTTGCTTAGCTTTTATCCTGGTCATTGTCCATAACAATTTGTAACCAACATTCTAAACAAAGACAAACATATATAATCCGTTTTTTTAGGAGTGTGGTTGTAGTTTTCTAGGCTACTTCCTGCTTATTGGGGGCACTGATAATTTTATGGGAACGAAAAGAAAATTTAGGGTTATGGTCAAGTCCTGACTATAGTATTCTGTGAGGCTGGATCATTTCAACCAGCAGGCTTCAAGCTGATCTGGATGTAGTACTCAGAGGAAACTGCAACAAAGGTGCTCTGAAACATTGGATCATCTGGGTCATCTGTTCCCACTTGTGATTTTTTAGGGGGTCTTCCTTGATCAAACCTTACTTTCCTTAACCCAGAATAAATCCACAGCCTCTCATTTCCATTCTCAGTGTGGCATTTTCATCTTGCTGTCTCTGTGTCCAGGTGGTGGCTGTAGATTGAGCCTTTCCTCTTCCTATAATTCTCCTAGTCTGGTTGCCCCACCTATACTTCCTGCTACTGGAAAATCAATGTTTTATTAAACCAATATTAGTAACAAATATTTACATTATACAAAAGAATTTACATTATATAAAAGAATTTTCCCACATCATGAAGTGTATAAGGTTGGGAGGCAGGAAAAGAGTTTTGAATGGTAATGTAAGTTAGGATAGAATGTGGATTAGGCATGACACTTTGAAATCACCAAAATAGAATAGATACTGGAGTATTTTCTCTGAGTTTGTCAAATGCATATGGACTAGACATTGTTAATGTAATTCTTAACTAGAGTTATTTGTGTACAGTTATTGTACTTATTGTAAATAGTTTTATTATTTAGTTAAAAATCTTCCTTTTTTAAACAAAAGGGGAAATGTGCAACACTTTGATTGTGTTTTGACAAGTAACGCCTGCTTGGAGTCAGAGAACAGAGTTAGCTGCCAGCTTTCCAAAAGTAGCCGCAGAGGTTTTAGAGGACTGTGGATAGAGAGGAAAAGAAGTAATGAGACATGGCAGAGTGGGATCTTGGCCCTTTCAGAGGAAGAAAGAAAACAGGTAAAGAGGAGTTGTGGCTTCTCTGCTTCTCTTAGCCATCAGATTCTTACTCCAGTATCTGACTCCTGAATTTTTACTGATAGAGAATCTTAGATTAATGCTTCAAACTACAAATTCACTTAGCTTAGCAGCTTAATTATATTTCATTGTATAAATGTACCATATTTTATTATCATATTTTCAGTTAAGGGACACCTCCTAGTATATATCTATTTTCTGGATATCACTGATAAAACAGCAATGAACATAAATAAGCAAGTATCTCTTTAGTAGGATATCATGTCCTTTGGGTATATGCCTAAAAGTCCTACAGCTGGATCTTGTAGTAAATCTATTTCTAGTTTCTTGAGCAACCTACACACTCTTTCCACAATAGCTGTACCAGATTCCACTCCCACCAGCAGTGAATAAGTATTTCCCTTTCACAACAACCACCACTAATGTATATTACCATTTGGTTTGTAGAATCTTAGTCATTGATTGCCTGCAGCAATTAATCTAACATGAGTGCCTATGAAATTTTCTATACCCTCATTGTCATGTTACATAAGTCTTATTTAGGCTATCATTGTTATTTTGTGGGTGCATCTTCCCTATCATTTATAGGAAACATTCTTTCACAATAGGCATCCTTGTCCTTTTACTATCTATATGAACTATCACAGTCACTTATTAAATATTCTTTGATTTCTACTTTAACCATTTTTGTCCTTTTTGCCCCTGCTTTTATTCTACTGTTATAGCTAATACTTCATGTTCTATGGTAAACAGGAGTTATGACAGTGGACATTCTTGTCTCCTTTCTGATTTTAGTGGACATGTATCGAGCTTTTCTCCTTTAGTGTGATGTTGGCTGTGGATTTGTTGTATACTATTTTTATTATGTTGAGCTATGTCCCTTCATCCCTAAGTTCTCCAGGACTTTTATCATGAAGGGATGTTTCATTACGTTCAAGGCCTTGTCTGCATCTAATGAGATAAGCATTTGGTTTCTATCCATTTATTCTGTTATATCTTGGGTTACATTTATTGATTTACCCATATTGAACCCTCCCGCATTTCTGGAGGAAAGCAGACCTATTTATGATGGTTAGCCTTTTTATGTGTTTTTGACTTCAGATTACAGATATTTCAACTGAGAATTTTTCATTTATGTTCATGAGGGAGATTGATCTATAATTCTCATTTTTGGTGGTATGTATGTTTGTCTCATTTAGGTATTAAAATGATACTTGCTTCATATAAAGAATTTTGATGTCGTTTTTCATATTTTACACAATAATTAGAGATGTATTCGTATTAGTTCAATGAAGGTCTGTTAGAATTCTATGCTAAGTTGGGTTACTGTTTCTATCTTGTTGGTGGTTATGAATCATTTTAAATTATTTACTTCCCTTTGATTTAACATTAAAAGATCACATGCCTCTAGAAAATAAACAATTTCTTTTCTATTTCTCCAATGAAAGATTTTAAGTCAGCACATCTACCTCATAGTTTTTATGTATCTGTTTAAATCATTCACATCATCTTTATTCATGTTTCGTATATTATTGCATTTAGAAATTCAAATGTATTTTTATGGTTTTTTATTCTAGTGGAATAAAAATCCATGTATCTCTCAATACTTATTAGAGGAAATCCTATTTGCAGTAGATGATGATAAATACAGATACCCCAAATCATGCAATGCAAAGCTAAAAAACTGGTGGAGTGCTCAGCTCTAAATGGGACATTTGTACCACACTTCCTTTCCCCAGTACTCAGTGATCAAGATTCAACAGGAGGCAAGAAGACCATAAGAGTAAGAGTAGATTATCAAAGGAAAACGCTACTTTATATACACATAGCACATCTCACACAAAAACTCACATCATTTGGAACTGTATACACAAGACTGTACAAGACCAAGCCAGCCAAAATTCCAGCATGGAGGAGTTGGGGCCTTCTGAAGTCCAGTCGTTAATTAAATAGCCATTGGCAGCTGATCGCCACCGTCTGTGGAGTGGCTGGAGACAGCCAATTTATTAATGTGGCTTCGAAGAGTCAGTCCATGCTTGAGTAGATACTCCCACATCCCTATACATTCCGCCACCACTAGACTGATTCAGTGAGAATAGGAGAAAGAGGAGAGAGAATATGTGAAGTTGGAAAGAAATTATTATTATGTATGCAAATTATGGTGAATAATCTGTGTAATATATTATTGATTTCTGTTTGCAAGTGTTACAATTTTACCCATCTGTTCATCAAAAATATTGGCTTATAATATTTTCGTTGTTGTGTCTCTGTCTGGTAAGGTTTACAGTTTAACACTGCCTTCAAAAAGGAAATTTTAAAATGTTTCTTTCTTTCCTCATGTTTGAAATGATTTGAGAGATATTCATAAGTATGTTAGCTCTTCTTTGGAGGCTTATTGGGATTCTGTGCTGAATCGTTCTGGCCCTGGGATCTCTTTGTTAACTTTTTGAATTTTTAATTACTGCTTCTATCTTGTTGGATGTTATAGATCTATATGGGGTATTTATTCTCTCTCTCTTTAACTCTTTTTGGTAATATATATGGACCATTGGCTTTATAGGCCACATTTCCTAGAAGGGAACCTACTGTTATTATCCTGATAAATGCCACAGTGCTAAACTAACTCTTGATGACCTATGTCTACAGCCATAAATTAATGTTCTCAGGAGAGAAGCTTCTACTTGCAGTACATGGTGATTAACACATAGACCCACAACCGACCAAACTGTAGAGAATAAGAGACTGAGAAATACTCAGCCTTAAATGAGACATCTTTATCACTCCCACTCTTCTCAAAGATTGCGGATCATTGTTGAAGAAATGGAGGAGTACAAGCGCCAGTGACATTACATTGACACAAGGAAACCGTTTTCTGGACATAATAGAATAAGTGCATATATAAACTCTCAGTGGTCAGAAAAACATGTACAAATCTATTCAAACTCAAGCCAGACTGAATTCCAACATGGAAGAAGATGTTTGGTATGAAATTGCCCCTCATAGTTGAGGGTCATTGACAACTGATAACTGATGAAAGAGAGAGAGGGAGTTTCTCTAACAGTGTAGTTCCTGATAAGCCAGCTGTACTAGCGTGGAAGACAGTACATCCAAAAATATTTGAGTAGTACGAATTGATCCTAACTGGTGTATTGGTTAGATTTTACAAACTTGCCACAAACCAAGACATATCAGTGAAGAAGGAATCCTAACTAGAAAAAAATGCATTCATAAGATTGGTCAGTAGATAAGACTTATGATACTGGCTGGATTAATTATTGATATAAGAAAATCCAGAACACTCTGTGTTGTGCTAACCCTGGGCATGTCAAACATGTCATAAGGAGCGAGCCAGGAAGCAGTTTACCTCTCAAGCCTTCTGCTTTAGTTCCTGACACCAGGTTTCCACTTTAAGTGAGTTCCTGGTTTTGTCTCTATCATTGATACAATGTGACCTGAACTATAACTAAATAAAACTCTTTACCTCCATATTAATTTTGGTCATGGTGTTTTTTCACAGAAAAAAATATTTGTTTTTTAGATAAAGGATACCAAGTTGAGTAGGGAAGGGAAATGGATCTGGGAAGAATTGGGGGTGAATATGATCAAACTATTTTGTACAAAAGTCTCAAAGAACTAATAAAATATATTTTAAATCATTTACATGTGTGCATTTATAATCCCTTACACATGCATGATAAATTTACTGAGCGTTATATGACTTATTTGTAGAGATATAATTACATATTTGATGAAATATACTTTTATATTCATGTGTGCATACATGTATAAAGGTCTGCAATATTTTATAAATATATAATGTACATAAGTTTCTGAGTGCATTCGTATTCATAGCTGGTGTATACTCATGTAATATGGCATCTATATTAAGCATTAATACATACATCTGTGTATTAAAAGAATTGAATGCACATAGATACACATACACTTAAATATATATCATATATGTTTCCTAAAGTTTCATAACTTCCCATATTTCTCCCTGAAGCTCACATCTCATCATTCCTTACAATCATTTCTCCAAGTAGTTACTGCCAATTACTGGGAGAGTTTTGAACTGACAACCTTCTTTTGTGTCTTCAAGATAGTGTTGCTCTGTCAGCCTGGAAAACTACTGTGCTCCTTTGCTTAACTGAACCAACTAATCGTTTTGCTTCAAGGTTATTCCTTGAAACTGGGAAGTTCCCATTGTTTCATGGAATGCTTCATCTGGACTTAAAGTCATTTACTTGTGCTTCTGCAATTCCCTCTCATTACTATGTATATGTCCAGCATTTAAAATACATTTATCATAGCTTTTCATTCGGCACTCAGTATATGACAGGTGCAGATCAGGTTTTGTTTTGCTTCTACCCTAGGCGAGGTGAGTCTTGCTAGGACTTGAGTAATACCAGTCACAGTCACTGAGCTAATCAAAGGTTTCATTCGTTGGTTGATATACCAGCCCCTTAGGAAGTTCCCTGGGAAAGAGACCTAAGTATCAGGCTTGCAGAATAATGGGGCCGGACTTTCAGCGTAGGAGAGGAAAAGTTGGATGTTAGTTTACCTGATGTCCGTCCAACTCTGGCATGCTTGGTGACTTCTGTAAAACAGCTGGAGCATTACCAAAATCTCAGATTACTCAACTCATGCATTCATAGGGACAACAGAAAGCTGATTTGGGATCATCAGGCTCAGGTAAGTAAGGGGATTTAGTAAGATCGGGGCTGAAGAAAATATATTCTTAAAAGGGGGCTTTGGTTTTATCTTCACAGACAATTTTTCTACCTTTTCTTCTTCCTTGTGACTCCTGAGAGGAATATTCTCCCCCTAGAAACAAGTTCCAAAGACTTAGTAAGGAGTATATTTAAGGATTAATAAATCTTGTTCTTTAGAAGGATGACAACCATGAGGACCGCAAGAGAGACATACATAGATCTAATCTGCACAGGAAGTAGAAAAAGACAAAATCTCCTGAGTAAATTGGGAGCATGGGGACTTTGGGAGAGGGTTGTAGGAGAGGGGAGAGGCAGGGAGGGGAGCAGAAAAAATGTAGAGCTCAATGAAAAATAAATAAATTATCCTACTGGAAAATAAAAAGAAGTCTGAGGACTTAGTACCTTCTAGGGGAAGAAAACTGCCAAGTTTTCTTTATGGATCAGTGAAATATAATTCTGTAACATCCAATCTTAGTGGATCCTGAGATCAGGTTCTGGAATGTCATTTGATCGGGGCTGAAGAAAATATATTCTTAACACTATTATTTCTCAGCCACATAAAGTGAGACTTGTGCCCATCCCATGTTCTTCTCAACCAGAATAACTATTTGATTTATAATAAATGAAGTCAAAAAATCATAGAATATGTGAGATGTCCCTGTTAAATTTTTACATTGTTTGTTTAAAAACTCAATTTCTAAAATAAACTAGCACAAAAAGAAAAATACTTTATATTATCAGTCATACATGAAAATTTTAAAAGTTTATTTCCTAGGAATAGCTAAATAAATGAGACTGGAGCAGTGGAATTAATGGATATGTTAACGTAAAGGGAGAAATTTTTAAAGGTTCCACACTTCTATAAGGAACTACAGGCAACTAATGACTCTTGGGAGAAGGAGAATTAGACTTCCCAAGGAATGAGACCCATTATTGGGTTTCCAGTACAGTGGTCAGTCTTGAAGTCACACACACTCAAGTCTTAAAAAAATGACTCAATATGCTCTGTGTGTGTGTATCTGACATACATACATGCATATACATACACATATATGCATATATGTACATTTGCATATGTATATTCACATGTACATATGTGTTTGTGTATGCATGTGTAACCATAGAAATAGAGGCTGTTGGTAGACAGTGAAGATGTGACAGAAGCTGGAGGGAGAGGCGAGGGATAGTACTATAATTCTTTTTCAAATATAAAGTATTTTTTGATAGTTGATCTCATAGCAGAGAGCAGAATCATTGTCATTAAACTCTTTAAAGGGGAAAGAGTTGGGAAAGTGAGAGACACATAATCTTTTTTAAATGCATGAAACTATGATTATCCAGGAGAAATAGTTCTAGTGGGACAACTGGGATTATTTGCACAGGACTAGGGCCACCATTTGACACTGTGGAAAGGGAGAAATAGGGAGAAACTCACAAGTCCTCATCCCACTCTGAGGCTTCATAGGAAGCTAATACATGCTGGGGAGGGGACAGTACACATTTTCAGTGGTGTAGCCACTGATGAGCCATGTTCCTGTAAACAAACCTTTACCAAGGTCCTGTAACATATCCTAATTCAACTCAAATTATAATAAAAAATTAAAAAGATATGAAATTATAAGGGAAAGTAGTTGGAAAGAGAAAAGTTAGTGGGACTGGAAGGGCCCACGAGAGGGTAATGGCAGTGAATTCAAAGGATATACATGTATGCAAGTGTCACAATGACACCCATTATGTGTAATTATTATGTACTAATAAAATATAAAAGAAAGACAGCTGGAGAGGTGGACCAGTATCTAGGAGTACTTTTGGCTTATGCAGAAGACCCAGGTTTAGTTCTGACATCCACATCATTGTTCACAAACAGATTCTGGAGATCAAAAAAAAAACTCTTCTGACCTCTGTGGGCCCCAGGAATGCAAGTGGGTGATACATATATGCAGGTAAAAGACACAAACACACACACACAACACACACACACACACACACACACAAATAAATTTAGAGAAAGATTGTGAAACCCATTATATATATATAAAATGTTTATATATATAAACATTTTATTTTGTTTATTCAAAATCCAAAAAGGATATATCATAAACATTTTGGTTTTTCTTAAAATAAGATACTTAGTATTTTGGCCTTGATCTATCAGCCAAATGTGATAGATTTTTATGTCTATCATAAACACATCACGCAAGATAGTAGGATTATAGAGAAACTGGAAATTGAATGGAAAGTTATCCTTTCATCTAATATGTTTCACCACAGGTGTAATGGGAGCTACAGGAGTACTTGCTGTTGCACACTGTGTTACCTTGTACCTCCTTCAGACGGTGGCACTGAGTTCAGGTATGACTCTCACTCACCTTTATAAGCATCAGCAATGTCAAGCAAGCCAAAAAAAAAAAAAAAAAACAAGGCATGGTGCAAAGAACAGGGCATTTATATCATTATCCTTAAAGATGGAATGTAGCAATGAAGTGAAGACAGTACTGGAGTATCCAGCTTAGAGGAACAATTAATTATGTCTTATTAGCACCTATTTTTTAACTTGGATTTGTTTCAGCTTCCAGGAAGAAACTACTATAATAGCAACTGAATACTTGTCTTGAGGACTCAATATTCATAATTAATGCACAGGACTTACATATCACTTTTACATTGAGGAATTGATAATAGCAGATACATATTAAAATCTATCCAAACTAAGAATAGAGTAGGGGAAAAGGATGAAGGAAGATGAAGCAGGCTAGGGAAATGAGAATTTGACTTTGTAGGGACATCTGTGCAAAGCACAAACAAATACAGGTTACTTGAAGCATTAAAAAAGACTTAGACAATGGATGATATAAAAGATATTACAGCAAAAGCTGTTTGTCCAATGATAAATTTCATTGATACACATTTATTTGGGTTCAGCTTGAGTTAGACTCATTCTTGGTACCAGATGCATTGTTTGATGACAAGAGATATCCAGTTGTCACTTTGTCTCCTCCATTATAGGGAGATTTCATTCGGATTAACTTCCTATATGCATGAAGCAACTTTAGTAATCTCTTACTATACTGGGTTTCCATACAGACCCTAAAATGGGCCTGTTTTGGCTGTCCCTCTCTGTATTACACCCTTTTCCTTTCTCTTCACTCCATGTCCCATTTGATCCTCCTATTGCATGCCTGTCCATGCCCAGATATATATTTCACTTTCCCTTCTGAAGGAAGTTGACCCCTCCTAAGCCCTTCCTTACTTGGTACCTAACCACTCTCTGTAGTTATATAGATTGTAGCTTTCTTATTGAAGACTTAAATCTAACATCCACATGTAAGTCAATAATACTATATTAGTCTTTCTTGATCTGGATTTCATCACACAAAATGATTTTTTTCATAGCTCCTCCATTTACCTGTGAACATCATTTCACAGTTTAAATGGATGAATAATAATTTCATTGAGTAGATGTACATTTTCTTTATCCATTCATCCATTGAAAAACATCTAGGCTGTTTCCAATTTTTGAATATTAGAAATATAAGTACTTTTAATATTGAGAAAGTGTCTTTGTATTAGGATAAAGCATTGTTTGGGTATATGTTCAAGTGTGTAATAGCTACATCTTTGGGTAGACGTATTCTCAGCTTCCTGGGAAATGACCACATTGATTTTATTTGTGACTGTGTAATTTTAAACTCTCATTAGCAATGGATGTTTGAGCCTCTTACTTCATATCATCACCAGTACAAGCCATCATTTCTTTTATTGACAATGGTAAATAAAGGGCACAAGATGAAATCTCAATGTATTTTCGGTTTGCATTTCCCCTGTGGCTAAAGATGGTGAACAATTCTTTAAGTGTTTCAGAGCCATTTGGGTGTTCCCTTAGAGAATTTTCTGTCTAGATCTTAACCCCATTTTTAGTTGGGTTATTTGTTTTCTTGATGCCTAGATTTTTAAATGCTTTATATATTTTAGATATGAACCCTCTATCAAATGTGTAGTAGGTAAGAAATCTTTGTCCATGTGATACTGCCCTTTTCTGTGCACAGTTTTGCAGTTTCATGAGGTCCCATTTCTTATATGTTGTTCTAGGTCCCTATGCTAATGGTCTTCTGTTCAGAAAGTCTTCTTCTGTGCTAATGAGTTCAAGATATTCCTCACTTTCTCTTCTATCAGATTCAATGTATCTGGTGGACTTATGTTAATATACTTGATACATTCAGAGTTAAGTTTTGTGCTGAGTGATAAATATGGATCTATTTTCATTTTTATATGCAGCCATATGGTTTGAACAGTACCATTTGTTAAAGATGATGTCTTTTTTCCAGTGTGTATTTATGCTTATTTTTCATAAAAACAGTTGTCTACAGGTGTGTGAGCTACTTATGTCTTGATCTCCAATTTAATTCTAGTGATAAATGTGTCAGTTTTGATTCAATATAATGTTGTTTTTGTTACTATATCTCTGTAGTACAATTGAGACAGAGAGTGGTAATATCTCCAGCAGTTAGTTCTTCTTCAATAGAGTTTTAGCTATCCTTGGTTTTATGTTTCCATATGTACCTGAAAATTGCCCTTCAAGATAGATAAGATGCCAAGAGTTTTTGGAATTCTGTTGGGTATTCCATTGAATCTCGAAGTTGCTTTTGTTAGAATAGCCTTTTTTTCTATGTTACTTCTACCAATCCATGTACATGGCAGACCTTTCCAACTTCTGATATCTTCCTTGGTGTCTTTCTTGAATATCTTAATATTTTTATCACTCAAGTCTTTCATTTGCTTGGTTAGTTACCACAATATTTTTTATATAATTTGAGGCTACTGTGAAAGGTGTTGTTTCAATGATTTTTTTTCTCGGTCCATTTGTTACTTTAATGAAGGTGTTATCAACTCTATGGGTTTCCTGGTTGTATTTTTAGGTTCACTTATGTGTACCATCACATTATCTGTAAAAAAAAAAAAGTATTTTAACTACCTCCCTTCACATTTTTATCTTTAACTGTACATTTTGTGCTTTGATTACTATGTGCTGTCTGGAATTTCTTTTCTGGTTCAGTCTATTTTGTGTTCTGCATGCCTTCATACCTTGATAGCCCTCTGTTTCTTTAGGCTAAGGAAATCTATGGTTTTGTTGAAAATGGTTTTCGTGATTTTGTTCTGGGTTTCCTTTTATTTCTTGCTAATATTCTTAGATTTGATTTTTTCATAATGTTTTGAATTTCATGGATGCTTTGTTTATGATATTTATTGAATTCGACATCTTTTTGACCTAGGTATCTATTTCTTCTGTCTTGTCTTCAATGCCTGAGATTATCTCTTCTATCTCTTGTGTTCTGCTGGTGAGTTTTGCCTCTGAGGTTATTGATCAAGTGCCTAAGTTTTTCACTTCCAATTTTTCCTCAGTTTAGGAGTTCATTTATTCTATTTTCACTTTCGTATCTTGAACTGTTTGCATTATTTCAGTCAATTGTTTGTGTTTTCATAGATTTCTTTAATAGATTTCCTCATTTCCCCTTTGCAGAGCTTGAACATATTCATAATTGCTATTTTGAAGTCCTTGTCTTGTGCTTCAGCTATTTTTCATTTCTCAGGGTCTGTGTAGTAGGGTCAATCGGCTCTACTTGAAACATATTGTCTTTGCTATTTCTTATGTTTTTATTCTATGTCTAGACATCTGAGTTTGGGGTGATTGTAAATCTAGAGGCTGATATCTGGTGTTCTCTTTGTTGAGTGGGTGTTCCATTCCTTGATTTCTGTTGTCCTCTCTGGTTATTAGGAGAGAGTGATGACTGTAAGTTGGGCATTAGGAATGCTCCTGAAATCCCTCCAAGTGTGGTAAATAGGGGGTCCAAGGTAGAAAGTGTTTCTAGGTACCGAGAGCTGACAATAAGTGTTGATGACGATCTAAACCCTTATTTTTTTTCATTACAAGTTATTTGTTCCTTTTTTCATTAAATTTGTTCTCTAACAATTTTATACATGTCTATAATGTGTTCTGGCTCCCCAACCCCACCTTTTCTTGCCTTACTCCTACCTTTTTTAATTACCCCTCTTTCCTACAGGTCACTTACCCATGTTAATGTTTTATGTTTTGTGGGAGTTTTTTGCTTGTTTGCTTTGTCTTATGACATCCTGAATGTCATCAGGGTGAGCTCATAAATTGGTACACATATGAAGATAACCTTTCCACTCCAAATCCTTCAGTAGCCAAAAGTTCAGCAGTGGGTGGGGGAAGGACTACATGAGACCATCCTGTACCCATGACCAGAAGTTGACAGGTCCTGTCTTGTACAGGCCCAGGGTAGGCAAACTCAGCTGCTGTGTATCCATGATTGTAATGAGTAAGTTGAACCCATACAATAACATTTCACCACTCTTCTCTTTGTCTTCTAGATATTACATTTTTTTCTATCTTCTAAAACATTGCCTGGATTTAGGGAGGGAGTTTATATACATTGATTAGTACATTTCTCTGTGGTATAAACTTAGCTGTTTAGGAATCAATTTGACACTGCATTATCAGTTTAGCCAAACAACAGAAACAAGTTACCCGATAGGACATTTGACCTCCCCAACCATAAATGTTTGGCTAAATTTATAGTATCAGGATTGAAATCCCTCTTACAGAGCAGGGCTTGAATCCAACTGGAGTTGCTATCTCAGAGCACTCCCTTCAGATCACCTCAATGCTTTCCCCTCCTTCATTATATCTTCTTTTTCCTGAGTCCAATTATTGCCATCTACATGCACATGAGTGTGAGTCCACCCACCCACTGTAGAATGGACAACCTGCTAGCAGCCAACCCTAAAGAAAATGTTTCCCCCTCCCCCCAGTAGCCATCATTTGCTAATAAGTTTCTCAGGTATTGGTCATGTCTCACTGACTGGAATACTGACTGGCTTAAACTTTTGTAGTTCTCCTGCTTATAATAATAACTACTATAATTTATGAGTGCAATAGCCATGTTGTGTCCAAAATATAGCATTTTACAGTACATTTCCCCATCTTTTGGCTTCTAGATCCATTCTTTTTTTCTATCATTTAACTATGTTCCCTAGCTTTCAAGAGCATTGATATAAATGCTTTATTGGAGTTTATCTCTAAACAGTCACATATTCTCAGCACTCTGGTCAGTTATAAATCTCTTAATTGACTACTGCTCACTGGAGAAAGATTCTTCTTTAACCGAGACTGAAAGCAGCATTAATCTATGCTTATAAATGTAAAAATTGTAGTAATTTGTCTATGATCTGTGACCTTCCCGGCACCAGATTTTTGACCAGGTTTATAGTACCAAACCTTGTATTCTCTCCTGTGGTTCAAGCTTCAAAACCAATAAGGAACTGATGTTTATTCCCATAAACAGTCCTGTCACTATTGCTTGAGTCAGTATTGAGACACACAGAGCCTACTGTTAGGTAGGTCCATTGATGAATTTTCTCCTTAGTATCTTTCATAAATTCCATCATTGGGCAGCTATCCAGCTTGGAGAATGCTTCCAGGTCAGTTCCAGTTTGATTTCTCCCTGATCTTCAGTCAAGATGTTTGATATCTGTAACTATAGGTAATTACCACCTGGCTATTAGAAGAGATGATGACTTTTAAATCTTAATAAACTTGGGCTTGGAAACATGGTTCATCTCTTAGAGCTCCTGCTGTTCTTCAAGAAAATCTGTTTCGATTCCTGGCACATACATAATAACTCAAAACCATCTGTGACTTCACTTCCAGGAGATCTGATGCCCTAGCATCTGGCCTCTACTGGCACCATGCATACACATTATTACAAATATACATGCAAGCAAATATTCATGAACATAAAATAAAAAATACTTTAAAAATTCTAATAAACTCTTCTCTTGAACATTTTCTTATTAAAAATCTATATGACAAATGAGTAGAATAAGCAAGTAACCATACTTTTATTTTCTCTAAAACAGATTTTACCCTACTATTTAAAATCTTGAATGTTTATTAGACCTGAACAACTGTGAACAGATTATTACTAATTAAAACTCAAATTTATATTAGTGTTCATTCATGTCAGACTACTGAGTATTAACACCTTGTTGTATGGCTAAAATAATGGTAGTGTTTGCTCATTGAGCTTATGTTGCTTGCCTTAAAAGTGAGATCCATAAACACAAAATCTCATCAAAGACAAATTCATACTAAATGGAGAGAAGCTCAAAGAAATTCCACTGAAATCAGGAACAAGAGAAGGCTCTCCACTCTCTCCATATCTATTCAAAATTCTAGCTAGAGCAATAAGACAACAAAAGGAGATCAAGAGGATACAAATTGGAAAAGAAGAACTCAATTTCTCACTATTTGCAGATGATAATATTTTTAAGTGACCTCAAATATTCTACCAGGGAACTCCTACAACTCATAAACACCTTCAGTAATATAGTAGGATACAAGATTAACTCAAAAAAATCAGTAACACTCTTTTATACAGAGGATAAATGGACAGAGAAAGAAATCCGAGAAACATCACCCTTCACAACAGCAACAAATAACATAAAACTTCTTGGAGTAACTCTAACCAAACAAGTGAAAGTACTGTATGACAGGAACTTTAAACTTTGAAGAAAGAAATTGAAGAAGTCACAAGAAAATGGAAAGAAAATACTCTTGGGTAGGTAGAATTAACATAGTAAAAAATCTACATATTTAATGCAATGTTCATCAAAATCCCAGAAAAATACTTTACAGAACTCAAAAGAATAATACTCAACTTCATATGGAAAAACACAAATCCTAAGATAACCAAAACAATCCTGTACACCAAAAGAACATCTGGAGCATCACAATCTAAGAATTAAAACTACTATAGAACTACAGTAATAAAAACAGCCTGATATTGGAATAAAAACAGACAGGAGAACCAATGAAATCAAATCAAATACCCAGATATCAATCCACATACCTATGAATACCTGATTTTTGACAAAGAAGCTAAAATGGAAAGAAGAAAGCATATTCAACAAATGGTGTTGGCATACTGGCTATCAACATGTAGAACAATGCAAATAGATCCATAGCTATTGCCTTCCACAAAACTCAAGTCCAAGTGAATCAAAGACATCAACATAAAGCCAACCACACTGAATCTCATAGAAGAGAAAGAGGAAAGTACACTTGAACGCATTGACACAGGAGACCACTTCCTAAATATAACCTCAGTAGCACAGACACTGAGAGCAACAATTAATAAATGGGGCCTCCTGAAACTGAAAAGCTTCTGTAAAGCAAAGGATATGGTCAACAAGACAAAACAGCAACCTACAGGTTGGAAAAGATCTTCACCAACCCCACATCGGGCAAAGGACTGATCTCCAAAATAAACAAATAACTCAAGAAACTGTTTATTAAAAGAACAAATAATCCAATAAAAAAATGGGGTGCAGACCTAAATTGAGAATTTTCAGCAGATGAATCTAAAATGGATGAAAGACACTTAAGGAAATGCTCAACATCCTTAGCCATGAGAGAAATGCAAATCAAAACAACTCTGAGATTCCATCTTCACCAGTCAGAAGGACAAAAATCAAAATCATTGATGACAGATTATGCTGGAGAGGACATGGGGTAAGAGGAATGTTCCTCCATTGCTTGTGGGAGTGCAAACTTGTACAGCACTTTGGAAATCAGTACAGTGATTTCTCAGAAAATCAGGGAACAATCTATATCAACACCCAGCAATACTGCTGTTGGGTATATACCCAAAAGATGCTCAATCACACCAAAAAGACATGTGCTAAACCATGTTCATAGCAGCATTATTTGTAATAACAAAAACATAGGAACAACCTAGATGCCCCTCAAACAAAGAATGGATAAAGAAAATGTGATACATTTACACGCTAGAGTACAACACAGCATTAAAAAAAAATGATGACATCTTGCAATTTGGAGGCAAATGGATGTATCTAGAAAAAGAAGTTATTCAGTGAGGTAACCCAGACCCATAAAGACAAATATAATTTGTATTCACTCATTAGTGGCTTTTAGACATAATGAAAAACCAGCCTACAGGCCACAACACCAGAGAAACTAGACAACAAAGAGGATCCTAAGAGAGACATACATGGATCTACATAGGAAGTTGAAAAAGACAAGATCTTCTGAGTAAATTGGGAGTGTGGGGGCCATGGAAGAGGGGAGAAGGAGAGAGGGAAGGGAGCAAGGTGAGTAGAGAAAAATGTATAGTTCAATAAAAACATTACCTATTTAGAAGGACAAAAAAAAAGTCTCCTAAATGCCGGGACTCTAGGTGTATGCCACCACTTCCTGGCCTCTGTGATTAATTTGTGACTAACTCCATGCTCTGATCCTCAGGAAAACTTTATTTGCCAGAAACAAATAAAATATCACCACATTTCCTCTTTTTTCTTTTCAGAACAAGATCCCTGAATCTAATCTCCTTTGTTCAGCTTTGTTTCCTGATCATTACTACTAACAACTTGTAACCATTTCCCTAAACTATGACAAAGATCCATAACCCAGATTTTTGGAAATGTGAACATAGTTTTCTGGACTACTTCCTGATGATTGTGGACAGGAGAACCCTGAGAAAATTCAATTTTATTGTAGTGGGAATTTATTCAGCCAATAGTTTTAGGCTACCTGCCCTAGGGCTTGGCTTCTGGCTGTGGACACGATCTCTTATAAGGAAGAGGAGGGGTATCTGGCTCATGTTTTTCTTGAGGGGAAGCCAAAGTGTCAGAGAGGCAGCATGAGATAAGCAGCCATTTCAGCCTTTATCTATATTGTGTGAAATCTCCTTTAATAAGCCAGCTTGTATTACCTCTGTGATTTCATGCTTCAGAACATGGCCAAATACTGACTGGAGAATTCTGTTAGGTTGGATCATCTCAGCCAGCCTTGAAGCCTTTCCAGATGTGGAACTCAGAGGAAACTGCAACAGAGGCGCTCTGAAATGATGAATCATCTGGGCCATCTGCTCCCATCACAGATTTTTCAAGGGGTCTTCCTCAATCAATCTTAATTTTCCTTAACCCAGATGAATCCACAGCCTCTCATTTTCTATGGAAATAAAAACAAAACCTCTCCCTCAAATTAGTACATTTTTTATTTAAATTTTGAAGTCAAGACACTTTTAAAATATATAGGCTGAATTAATCCAGCAACATTTATAATCAAATGTCTCTTAGAAGCTGTTGTTGCTTCCTCAGAAGTCATATAATTCAAAAACAACATAGTAACTTACAACATATAGGCTCTCTGTGTGTTTTCTATATTTATGTGGTTTATTACATTTTTATTACTCTGTTTCTTTTTTAAGGATTTTCTCTATTCTTTTTGTTTTCTCTTCCAATCCTACATATATTTTTAACACACTGTAACCCATGTAGAGTTATTTTTTTTAAAAAAACCTGTTTTTAGTGCATATGTCTATCTTTTGCTGAGCACATGAGTCTTTAAATTGCTAAGCAGCAGCTTTTGTGGCTGGCTTCATCCCACTCCTTTGTTCCAAGATTGCCTAGTTTCATGGCAGAAGTACCAGCTAAAGTCATGCTTCAACCCCAACTTTGGGGGAGTTTCTGAGTTCATGCTGCCACTGAGTAGCATGCTGAACACTGCTCAAAAACACCATTTAGTAGGACCTCCTAAAAGAGCTGCCTAATTTTGCTACTAGCACCAAGCCAGAAAGCCATCTCTTAAAGGAGCTGTGCCTCCGCTCATGGCCAGTGAACAGAGTTCACCAAAGAAAAGGCAGTTACCAAGAAGCCATGCTTGACTCAATTCTTGTGTGTTTAAAATCTTTCTAAAGCTGTTTTGAACTTTATGTGGAAGTTTCAGCCCCAATTTGATATGCCATATGTAGCACAATCCTAATTAGTCTTAATATTAAAAGCCCAGAGTCAGGTATAAGGGGGGTGAAAGCTGAAATAACACAGAAGTGGAGCAGTCAGCCACTGGTTCTTACTTCTATAAAATCCTCAGATCAAATGGGATATCATATTTCTACAAGTCCTCAGACTGAATGCCCTAAGCTCCTCTCTCCTCCTACCTGATATTCCTCTCTCTGTCCCATCTCCAATATTCCTTTTCCAGAATACTTGTATTAGGTTTTTCCCTAAGGGGAGATTGTTTATCTGATTTCAGGCCACTTTAGGAGTGTCAAATATCATTTCTATATCGAGGAGGAGACCTTAAATCCCATCAAAATTGGTTGGTTACTTCCCTAATATTTGTGTCGCTATTGTACCAGTTCTTTTATTCATTCATAATATTTCATTGTATGAATGTACATAGTTGGTTTATTCACTTACTTATGGAAGGGCATTTTGATTGCTTCCATTTTTAGCAACTGGGAATAAAGAAGTTATTAACATTTTGTAGAAATTTCAATATTTATGTACTTTACAACTCATTTGGACCAAATGCAGAATCATGACTCTGGCAAGAAAGTATGGTAAACCTACATCAAGCACTGTTAGAGATGCCAAACTGTCTTCCAGAGTATCTGAACCATTCTGCATTGCTATCAACAAAAATAACAGTCATATTGTCTTCATCTTTTGTGATCATTTTATGTTGTCAAAGTTTTAGATTTCAACTATTTTAATAATTGTTGATAGCCTTTGTGATTTTGATTTACGATATTCCAATGGCACAATGTTGAGATAATTTTCATTTTTATTTGGTATAAAGGCTATGTTTGCTCGATTTTACTCTACGTCATGTGGAATAGTAGCTTTCAAGCTGAAGATTGCCCTGACTGACTCCATTTTACAGTGTAGCAGTTTTTTACATTTTGAGTTCACATGATGAGTCAAAATTACTGTACACAATTGTGCAAGTAAACAATCCTTACCTAATTACCTACCCAGTATGAATCATGAGGAACAAAATTAAAAATAGTTTAATCATACAGGTAAAGAAAATAACACCCATTAAGTTATCAGGTTGGATCCGGAACACAAGGGCACATGATCATATCAAGACTGTATCATAAAATGCAGTCCTGTTATTGAACACACCAGACTAAGGAAAATGGAAGCTCCCTCACCTGTAACATATTGGAGGTGGGTTTGACACAAAGGGGAAGCCGTGCCAGCCACATTCTCTTCTATGAGCCTTATGCATGTATCACAAGACACAGCAGCTATGGATTACCTATTGTCCCTGGAGCTTCAATCCAGCAAGATCCCCATTACATGACATAGCCTACTCATACTGACATTTTCTCTGACCCAGTCTTCCACTTTGTCTTGATTTATCTTGAAGCCAGCCTGTCTTGGAGTGGCTCAGCATCTCCAATAGTTCCTTATAATCATCTCTAGCCATTTAAAGTAATACTTTCTGCTTTCATTTCAATTAAGTAATTAGTAATTAAAATGCCTTCAGGATAAACAAAGTGACCGTCCTTGAAGTATGTGTGGATGTTTGAGAAAGAGGAGGAGAAGACAGAAGAGGGATAAACACGGAGAATGATTTCAACAAATGTTTTAAATATTTTTACTAACTCATACTCCTATCTTTTGATTATCCTCCTTCACAGAGAGATTCACAGTGACTGGATTGACTAGGCCAGTCTTGGCTCCATTGGGTGGAAACCTTGAACTCAGCTGTCAGTTGACGCCACCAAAAGATGCACAGCACATGGAGATTCGCTGGTTCAGGGACCGCTACACACAGCCTGTGCACCTGTACAGGAATGGTAAAGATCTGCATGGAGAAACTATTCCCAAGTATGTGGAACGGACTGAACTGCTGAAAGATGACATTGGAAAAGGGAAAGTGACCCTCAGGATCTTTAACGTGACTGTTGATGATGATGGACCATACCGCTGTGTCTTCAAAAATGGTGAATTCTATGAAGAGCACATCACAGAGGTCAAGGTTACAGGTAGGCATGAATTCCTCTGAGACTGCTCTGTACATATGATTCAAAGCCTACCTATGGTTGAGTGGTTCAAAAATTATCAGTGCTTGACTCTA
>PVIU01021654.1:0-31101 GCA_004026605.1 Ondatra zibethicus
AATGCACTCCTTCCTAGGCCAGGAGGGATGGGGGTGGGCCTTGGACTTCCAACAGGGCAGGGCACCATGCCCTCTTTCAAGGAAGAAGGGGGAGGGAGGAGGGGTGGGGGGTAGTGGGAGGGGACCGGGAGAAGGGGAAGAAAGGAAAAAAATTTTTTTTTATCTTTAATTATGTTCTTGAATGGAAAAAATAAAACAATACAATGTATGGGAAAAAAAAAAAGAAGAGTGTAATCATATATTAAAATACTGGTTTGTTTAGTATAAAGCAAACACCTGGGCATTGTAAAATTTAACAAAAACTGTAAGGATATTAAAAATGAGATAAAATTAAAACTGCTTTCAAATTAAAAAAAAAAAAGAAAAGAAAATCATGGACTGAAATCGGAGACTGCTCATTTATTTCCCAGCCACCCAGACCTAAAATAATCACACAGAAACTATATTATTTGCAATACCGTTTGGCCAATAGCTTAAGCATATTTCTAGCCAGCTCTTACATATTAAATTAACCCGTTTCTATTAATCTGTATATCACCATGTGCTTGTGGCCTACCAGTAAGATTCCATCTGGCATCTGGCGTCTGTCTCCTTCGGTGCTACATGGCATCTCCCTCTGACTCTGCCTACTCTCTCTATATATCCTTTCCAGCCAAGCTATATTCTGTTACACCATTGGCTAAAAGCAACTTCTTTATTAACCAATGGCAATAAAACCATCTCACATCAATGGACCCTAAAGAATCTTCAGTATATCTAAATAAATTAGTTAGACTTCAGCTGTTTGGGATTAAAGCATTGCTTTGAAGCCTATTTTAGCCTTATAATTTGTAATCATGGAAGACTGCACTGTTGATGAAGACATTCCAAGCAGTGAAGCTAAGAAGAGAAATTTTAGGAGAGGAGCAAATGTGTCCTTATGTCCCTTTCAGCTATAGCTGGCAACACTGGGGGTTATTCTCCGGATTGCATCTCAGGCAGGAAGCTCAGTCATTACTCTAGCTGCTCATTGTTTTTTGAAAGTCAATACCAAGTTTTGGAATACATTGATTCCCTATATGTTTTCTGAGTGTGGGTTTAGAAGAATCAGTCTTGTGACGTGGTTCTCTAAGTTCAAAGATGATGAGCACAGAAACCCCATGAGGCATAATTAACAAATATTTAAATCTACAATTTGTCAGGTCTTTGTTCACATTTAGGAGTTACATGGTCCAGAGAAGCAAGTGAGAGACAGCATAGACATAGAAGGACTATCCTGGGGAAAGGGGAATCTGTGCTGCTAACTCCCTATAATTAAGTAGCTTGAAATTAGATAGTAGGATGCTATGCTTTAATAATCAAGGCTAGACAGTTAGTTAAATACAAAAATATATCTGTATATCCATATATCAAGAGAATGAATAATTGTTGCAAAATTCCCCAAATTATTAAATCCAAGGGAAATACCATCATTTTATTATTTTTTCAAATGTTTACATAATTGTTTGTTTGTTTCAAAGTTAAACACTGGTAAAATTAAATAAAGGATTTTGAGAAGCCTTTTGCATGTCTCTATCCCATCATTCTAAGAATAAAGAAAAATAAATAAATGGGCATGAAGACAAACCTATTTGGAAAAACTACCTAACATATTCCTTTATCCATTTTTCTGTGGGTATTCAGATCAAGGTCCCAAGACTTAAGCTTTGACCTACAAATACTCAAATCTGAGGAATTTTATGATGTCTTAAATCCCACCAAGATCCTGAAGAACCTTTGTCTATCATCTGCTTCGTGATCTCCAAGATCCTGAAGAACCTTTGTCTATCATCTGCTTCGTGATCTCTTGGCCCAGTTTCTCCTGGTCCTCTGTTCACTATATCTTCTTTATCGTATATCAAACATGAATGGAAAACAAGAACCAAAGACTTAATGAATAATTGCAATAAAAATCTATGCACTCACATCCATGCTACAGGATCATGTGCACATGAGCCTGTGCCTGAGGAGAAAGAGGCAAGGAGGAGAGGAGGGACCATCATCCTTCTAAAAATGTTTTGCAAAATAAACAAACAAAATTTTTTCTTAAAATTCAGAAATTCTGCATTTCTAAGTAGGAAAACACTAATCACTGTGTGCTTTTTATTTATACAACTCCATATTGAACTGAGATGAGCTAATATAATGTCTCCTAGCCTCCAACATCACTTCATGAGGGCACACTACTCTCTGTTGGTTTTGTACCCTTTAGCTGAATTATACACTAAGAATAAGATAGGTATATACTAACTAAGCATCTAGTATCAATTCTTTCAAACTACTTTTTTAAATCATAAGATATAAACTAGAAATTGCATGTAATGAATCCAAACATATATTTATACATGCATGGACATTTATAAAGAGACAGATGTATTGTATTACAAAATAGTAACTGCCTTGAATTGTGAGTGTGGGTCTGTGCAATGAACAACTAGGTTTGAATAAAATCTTCACCTGCAATTGCTGTTTATAAATTAGATGCTTGAGAAAGAGAGATTTTCCTACTGTTCTAAGCTTTGGATTGTCTTGTGTTTTTGCTCCTCCTCCTTTCTGAAAAATTTGCCTATGCATTTATTATTTCACTGAAATGGAGCCGATTGATATGGCAAAAATCTCTAGATACTATAACACAGCTTTGTTAAATAAAGGGGTACAGCTGCCTGGGCTTTGTTCCCACAAGGGAGAGAAAATAACTATCTTGAGATGAAAGCACAGACAGTTGTTAATCAGTCTCTAATGCCCCATGCACAGAAACATTGATGAGAAGTCTCAACACAGACTCAGAGCCTGGGTTTTACTTTGTCTGAGCAGTGGAATAGCAATTGCCTTGTGGAAGTGCTGTCATTCCTGCCTGCATTTAGTGAGTCCACTGCTCCCATCTTTAGCACACAAAGGTCTACTTCCATCTCATCATCTAGAAATCAAGTCCCAGGTATTGTTGCAGGTTTTCAGATTTTATTTTTTAAGGGTGCTCTTGTCTGAATTGCTTTTCTACTGTGACTTCTTAGAAATAGTTCAGGGAGAGATAATTATAACAAGGGTAAGGACCACGATTGTAGAAGTATTGCTTCAGGGTGTCATCCAAAGAGTACTACGCACACACCCCTGTGTTTTTATTCTCAAATAAGGACGAAACTCATCTCCTGAGGGCAAAATCTACCTTCCTTTTTCACAGGTTGCGGGATTCCATGTGAAATGATTGTAGTTTCCTACACAAAGTAATGATAGTTTAAGGTTCGGATGTAACCAGAACTTCTTTGCATATCATGTGCTTTTACACAGGGATCTATCCTGTGCTGTGAGAGTCAAACAGTCCACATTTATAAACACTGATTTGGGGACGAAATAATTTCTATACCTAAAAATGTGGGGTAATTCTGATCCAGGCAATAAGAGCAACTCCCAGTCCCTTTGTGGAACTTGCTGCTAAAAATTTTATGTTCTCTTATATATTCCAGAGTGAAAACCATATATTTCTCTTCTAACAGGTCATATCTAACGTTGATACCTCAGTGACACTAATCTATAGAAATCTAACCAAACAGGTTTTAAATTAACAAAATAGCTAATGAGATACTCACTTTAAGTTATCGCTAGGGAGAAATTCAATACTGAATGACTTTGATCGAACAAAACAGCAATCATGGTTGTCTTAGAGTGTTGTTGCTTTGATGAAACACCATGACCAAAAGCAACTTTGGGAGAGAGGAGTTTATTTGGCTTATGCTTCCAAATCCCTGTTCATCATCAAAGGAGGTTAGAATAGGAGCTCATGCAGGGCAGGAACCTAGAGGCAGGAACTGATGCAGAGACCCTGAAGGGGTGCTACTTACAGGCTTGTTCCTCATGGATTGCTCAGGCTGCCTTATTGTAAAATCCAGGACCCCCAGCCCAGGGGTAGTACTACCCACAGCAGACTGGGCCCTGCCCCAATCAATCACTAATTTTAAAAATGCCCTACAGACTTGCCTATAGCCAAATCTTTTAGAAGCATTTTCATAGCTGAGGTTCCCTACTCTCATATGATATTAGCTTATGTCAAGTTGACATAAATTCAGCACAGTGATGATAACAACACCAGAAAGCATTACAAACCTCCACACGTTCTTTATAAATGACTTACTCAGTTCTCATCTTGCAACATAGTTTCTAACACCAAACATAAGAAAACCTATATATAAACCTCTATGAATTGAAGATTACACTGAATAAAACAATGTATGCATACATATGTGTATTGCTAGAGAGAGAAGTATATATGTCATTAATAAATACCTATCTTCAATTATGAATATGGATTTATGAAATACACATCTTTGAATTAGAATAAGATCTTAAACTTTCACATAACTGCAAATTATGGATTCATTATTCTGAACAAAATCTTACTGAGTCTGCTAACCAAACTGAAACCTATATTGAGACTGCTATTTAAACTATTGGCAGAATAGGCATGGAATTTCTGTAAACTTCAAGATATACAAAGCCAAATCATTAATCATTACAATTTTCCATAGATTTTATCTATCATCTATCTATTTACCTATTATGTTTGTTTGCTTGTCTATTTGTAGGTTTGTTTGTTGTTTGTTTTTTTTCTGACCAAGGAAGAAAAGAGTCACAACTCAAGGTGGAACAATCGGTCTTGCTGTCACTACTCTAAATCATGGAGCAAAATAGACAGTGTTTCTCAAATCAACCAGCACACAAAAATTGCTCTCACAATGTTAAGGTTCCATAGAAATCCACTATTTTAGAACATAATTTCTTCATACTAAAATTCCAGTACATTGGTCAGCTAAAGAGAAGGGAAGTACTTGTGTTGCAGTACTGTATATTCAGGTTCAGAATATATGATGATCATCTATGGATATCAAGTGGAAAAAAACTCTTCAGTATATGGAGAGCGGTTTTTTCTTTACTCTTTCCTGTGTGGAATGAAACAAGGACATTTTCAGATTCTCAAGTAATACATTTCTTGCTTTCTTGTAAAGTAAAAGAGGAACACTCTTGCCAATTCAGCTTCCGAAGAAATGAGTGAAGAAACTAGCAAGAATTTGACCCCTGCCCACCTCAACACCAGCATTCAACTTCAAATTCAAAAGCAGGATTCTATCCACAACCAAGAGAAAAATGAAAACTTTATCTCTCCATTTAGGTGCCAGTGCTAAACTGAATACATCATTTCTCTTTCAAGACAGATTTGAAAGTGGGTGAAGGTGAACTAGCATGCCATCAGTCTATAGAAACAAGCAATGTAGTACTTGTGATAGAAAACATATTGCTTTCACATACTTACATAGAAAAAATAATCATTCCAGGATCTCAGAGTGTAAAGAAATATAAATAAGAAGGGGTATATCCACATCCACAGATCAATGGAGAATGTTGATTCTGGATATAGCAACCCAGCCAGTCATGCAAAGGGGTGAAGCTGTGTAACCCAGGTGAGAGGAGGAGGAAGGAGGTGCTAAATGAGTAGAGATTTCATTTACCTTCAGAGCCTTGCAATAACTCCAATACACCTTTCTGTTCTTGTAAATCTGAGCTTTATTGGCACCCTGACAATGATTTCAGGTGTTCTTTGCATTTCTCAGGCGTTTGTCTGTCGCAAGGGAGAGGGCCTCTTGTTTGTTCCAGACACTCAGCTAGCTTAGCCCTAAAATAACCACACAGAAACTGTGTTCATTAAATCACTGCTTGGCCTATTGGCTCTAACATCTTATTGGCTAACTCTTACACCTTGATTTAGCCATTTCTATTAATCTATGTATGGCAGTGGCTTACTGGAAAGATTTGGCATGTCTGATTCTGGCGGCTCCATGGTGTCTCTTTCTCCACCTTTCTTCCTCCCAGCATTCAGCTCTGTCTTCCTCGCCAACCTAAATTCTGCCCTATCAACTAGGTGAAGGCAGTTTCTTTATTCATTAACCAATGAAAGCAACATACAAACAGAAGGAACTCCTACACCATTTGTCTATGATGTGATATGATCCCATCTAATAACTTTCTTTTATTACAAACATTATTGAATGACTTCTATGTGATCTTAAGGTAATATAATGATGAGTACCCAAAATAAGTAGGATCTGTGCTGCTTAAAATAGGTTTAAAGGGGTCTTCACTTAACAGGAGGATTATACTGGCAGGATTTAGGTAAGTATAAGGTGTTCTCATATCTGGATAACCCATCTAGTAAGGACTGACAGAGGCAAGACCTCCACAGTGAGTAGCTGTGTCCCAGGTTTGAGACATAGCATAAGAGAGAATGTGGTTGCACATTGAGCTCAGAAGAGACACAGTGGCAGAGGCCAAACCAAAGACATCTAAATGGCGGTGGCATCCTTCCCACAATAGGGTGAAAGTGAAAGAACACTGGAAGTTTGTAGAAAAAGAAGAAAGAGTGACATTTCCTGAAGCTCATCTCAGCAGAAATTTAAATCCTTGCTATGCTTGGAATGGGCCAAGATAGAGAAACAAAATGGGCAAAAATCAGCACTAGCCAATTAAATGATTTTTTTGTAATATCTCAGTTTAGACATTATAATGTATTGCAGCAAAGTGATAAAGACATAGGATAAGAAATTGCTAGATTCTGTATGTGAATTGAAACTAGTGAATATAAGGATAATATTGAACGTAGGTTATAAAATAAAGAGCAATAAAATGGTCATTAAATCTTTGGTCATTTAAATTAAGGATAGAGCTGTTGGACACTGAGTTCTTGGAGTAGAATCACAAATATGGTAAAGAAGCATAGAATTCTTCCAGTATAGCATAAGAAAAATGTTCAGTTTTCTACCTCAATGGAAATGATGCCAAAAAATAAATTTGTCTAAGATGGTCTCAGAAGGGAGGGCTGAGGCATTCCAATATTAAAAGTTTGAAGAGATAATACAGTGACATATGCAGAAAATAAAACTTGAGAGTAAGAAATAAGTACAGTAGAAAGAAAATCAGTAGACCGTGGTATCCAAGAAGCCATGAAAAATAACTTTGAACACGGGGAAGCCATTAGCTGTGTTGAATGATAAACTAGGTGCAAAAAAAATCAAGAGTTAGGCATGACCTCTGGAGTATTTGATGAGCTTCAGGGGTGTGATTGAATGTCACACAGAGACACTTAAGAAAGAAGTAGAAGGCAGGAAGTTAAAGATAATGACTATAACTCTTTGGAAGTACTGGTAGTAAAGGATCACAGAGGAAAAGCATGTAAAACTGGATGCTAAGAGCATTGTTCTATTAGAAAGGGGAATGCTAACACGGCAAAGCAACTGCAGAGCTTCTGAAGTGATGTTCTGTCCTGGTGAAAGATGACCTGACTAGTTACGCTAAGTAAGGTTCTCGTGACGTCTCGTGATCATACTTCTGAGGAAAAGGATACTTGAGAATGATCCCTTATGGTACTGACCAGTGCTCATCCTGAACTACAAAGGATCCCATTGGCATGAACATCTATGGCCATTGGTAGGTGTTTCTCACTGTTTCCTAGATTTAGCTTTATTATTATTGTCCTTGTTTCATTTATTCTTTATTATAAAAACATGAGTCAGGTGAAGACAATGAACCAGTGTATAAGAGGTTGAATGAAGTTGACAAATCTGTTAATGATTTCACTGGTCTGTAGAATCCAAGAACACTGATCTCAAGAAAGTTGAGAGTCTGATCATCATTGCCAGAGGCTGGGGAGCGTCAAATGGCAAAAGGGAAGGAAAGAGCTTCATCAGGGGATGCTGAGTTATAGTCAGTTGTTAGACAGCTATAAGAAATTCACCTGCACTGTCTGTCCCTCAGAAGAGTGCCTATAAGAAATAGTAGAAATTTCTATAAAGCAAGATAGAGTTTTAATACCCCTATGACATAGCAACGGTTAAAAAGTTTTAAGAGCTAAAATATGAATGTTGCATAGTAAACTGAGCACCATACATTGTTTACATGTACCAGAATATCACATGAAAGTCCACACACCTGTTTTTGTGTCAATTAAAATCAGTAAATAAATGAAAATGAAAATAGTCCTATGAATATTTGAGCTTAAAATTTTGTATTTTTCTTTTAATCTTTAGACAGGTACATTACAATGTAAAATTCATTTGCAGTAACCGTTACAGCAAACATAACAGATAAACAAAAATGAGGAAATTGATTTGGGAATGCTTCCAAATGTTAAATTCAAAGTTGTTCCTTAGAACAACAATATACAAGCAAGCACAAATAAATAATATCTCAGCTATACCAAAATTTCCATGAATGACACAAGAAGATAAATTTATTTTGCATTCTTGAATATTGGTACACATATTTTTGGTTTGAACTTTTAAACTACAGACTACATCATATCTTTCCACAAATGTTAGATCATTCTAGTAAAATTGTTACTAAAAATATCTTTAAAGTAGCCTATTAATGAATTTAAGTGCAGATTTATGCTTTCCAAATATAGATAAAATCATAAAAATTAAATGCTGCCAGTTGAGCCTTGGACTGGTTTTGAACTAACATTTGCTTCCTTCTAGCAGTGAACTGATCATATTCATTGTGACAGACACTTCTTCCTCACGCACAGGGAATTTTTAAAGAAGAAATCAAAATCTAAGTGAAAAATCCCTGCTGCAGAAACCATTCTCAAAGGCACTGTTGTGGTATATCACACCAAACCCTCTCAGCAGAGTGCCACTCGGGCCCCGGGGCAGGAGTGTCTGTGACATATACTCAAGTAGCTGAAAATGTAGGGTTAAATTAGCAAATTGGAGACTGCAAAGGATACTATGTAGAATATTAGGTAAGTTAAGGATGCTTCTCTCATGTCTAAATCAATCCAATCATATTCTCCTCCAAGTGGAGAGGGCAGTAACTTCACTTGGCTTCCAACGTACAAGGAGTAAATTACTGTAACTTAAAGAAGATGCATTTAAAGAAGCCAGCCTGTTGTTTGAAGTCTTAAAATTGCATCCTCAAATTACTAAGCCCTTGACAACAATCAACTAGCAGCTCTCTTGTGATGTTTGGGACAACATATGAGGCTCAAAAGTTGAAATGCCTGAAGAAAGGTTATCTTAAAAGGAAAGAGAGATGCCTCTGTTTGAGAAATTGGAAGAGCATCCCGATTAAAAATTAAACACCAGCTTGCGAGTGTTTGTAAAGATTTAAAAATCCCTATGTAAGCTCAGCTACAGTTTTCTGTCATTGTAACAAAGAAAATTAGAAACTCAAATCAAAGAAAGGTTGGTTTGGACTAATGATTTGATGTATGGTCATTCATTCTTGTCATTTGGGGACTGTGGTAAGAAAAATATAAAGGCAGAGAGTAGTTGCGGGAGCTAGGCTACTCACGTCATTGTAGCCATTGAGCAAAATAAAAGACCAGAAGATACTGACATCCAATGCCCCTTCAAGGACACTCCAGTGATCTTCCCTCCTTTCACTAGGCCCGACTGTCTAGGGGTTCCTCTTCCTCCTCCCAGTAGCACTTCCGGATGGCACTCAATCCATTATCACATAGACTAATAGAGAAACACAAAAGATACAAACTATCACAACTACCAATTAAGAAATCCGATTTCTAATCACAGAAACATACCTGGCACCTTCAGGAATGGAGAAGTACCAACAAGTGTGTGGGAGGGGCTGCACAATACAGATCTGTGTCATAAAGCTGTGGAGTCTGGGTTCCTTCCTCACTGTTGGCTGAACTTCTGATACTTTGTTGGTCTTGTATTTGTGAAATAAATATATCAGAAAAGCTGCACATCAGGAGGTTTCTATGAAAGATTAGGAAAGAAAGATGGGCACAACATCCATCATTACATACCCGACCTGTTTGTTATTATCAGATAATGGTGCAGAATCCACCAAAGATTAACTCTGCGAGCGAGAGGAGTCTTCATTTCAAATACTTTTTCAGACTATCAATTGCATCATTGTAAGTTCAGAAATTCAGGTTTCTGCCTGTTAAGTTCTTCAGGAAAACAGATGAACCATCTTCACGGGGATTACAGTTTTTTAGAAACATTTGACTTTTTACTATTTATAAGGTGTGCTTAAAATACATGACTGTGTAAATGCATTTCTAAGAGTTCAGCTGTTCAAACACATTTAAAATTTAATGAGGGAAGCCTTCTAGTGCACTTACATCACAAGGTGAAACTATAACGAATGTAGAGTTAGCCTTATCAGTCAAACCAATAATATTGGAATAGAGTGCCCAATTTGAACTCTGCATCTCATCTTGTTTATTATGAAACAAAGAGGGTACCACACCAGCATTCTACAGCAGTGTGTAGTCAGGGCAGTGTGAAGCTTCACTGTCTTACACCCTTCTTCTTCTCTGTCTACATTTGCATTGTTATTATTTCCTCAAATACACATTCTAAATGATGGTATGCAGTCTGAATGACAAGCAGCTCTGGGATAAGCCTCATGGAGGTGGATCTTTCTTGCTCTTGCCTCTCTGAATCTCTTGGTATTTAGATGTGTCTGTAGTTATACCATTTCTAACAGAACTTGGGGTGATGTAATTTGTAATTAGAGAATATGAAAGAACTGAAAATACAGATTAAAGAAAAAGGAAAAAGAAAATGCTTCTGACAGGGTTTGTAATTGCAGATAATCAACTTCTTGAGGCAACTGTGGGACAAATGTTTGCACTGCCAAGATGCCCATCTTTGGTATTTCTTTCTTTTTATTCTAATAACACTATAGCAGGGATTAGAATATTCCAGGCCCAGTTACTAAAAATAACTACATAGATGTGACATTGAAGTACTTATTTAGCCAAATGGGCACCAGCTTAAGGCTCAGCAACCAGTCCTTGATACCCCCCTACTTATGCATGACTTAGCAAAGCAGAATAAGCTGAATGTGACATTGTCAAAGAACATGCCCTCCATAGCATCAAACTTCAATTTTATAAAGAGAACAGAGAATCAAGAATGAGCAAGGCATTTATTTCTTCAACTTTACTTAAACTTGGAAATAATTTCCTTCTATGGCAACAAGTTTCTGACAACCTTGACTGGAAACCTGGCGTGGATCAGGTCTGTTTGCTTCAAAACCAGAAAGATTTCATTAACTACAATTTATTGCCTATACTTGTCTATAATATGATGGTAAGTCAGCTGAAAGAACAAAATGAACATATCCATTATCTCACATAGTGACATTTTCATTTTCACAGAATCATCTAGAAACCACTTAACCGAATTCCTAACATCAACACTTCACATTGTGCATTAGAGCTCTAGACTTGTGTATCTGTGGCTTTGTATCCTTTCAATGACATCTCCTCACACACTGGTGGTTATTCTAGTTCTTCATCTCTGTGGATATGAATTTACATATACATATGTTTATATGCATATTCTCTGCATATGCTAGAAAAGTTTCTATTACTGTAGCAAATACCTGAAATCATCAATTTTTTAAAGAAAATGTTTCTTTTGATGCACAATTTTGGAGGTTTCCAACTATGCTCTATTGGTCCTGCCTTTTTTTGATTTGCGGTGATGCAGCTGGTCATGGGGCGGGGGGGTAAGATGATCTCTTATAGCAGCAGAGAGTGAAAGAAGGAGGATCCCAGTGACCTAACTGTCTTCCATTGGGCCCCACCCTCTAGGGTCCACCACCTACTACTAAAACTATAGCCTGGACAGGAAAGCATAATTCATAGATACTGGGGGAATAACCCAGATCCAAACTATAGCAACAATTAAATAGACATTACTTAATCCTTATCTTCTGCTTCTGGCTTATTTTACTCAGAATAATTTTTTCTGGTCAATCCATACTGTAGCAAATAACAGGAAATCCTGATTTTCTAAGGCTGGATAATGTATGTATCCAACTATGTATATGTAGATAAACATGTGTTTCTGTGTGCACATGCACATCAATTTGTATATGTCACAATTTTGATAACTGTTGCTTCACCACAGACTGTAACAGGAAGAGTGGGCTGCTTGTTATCCCAACTGCCCAGCTAGCTTATACCCGAAATAATCACACAGAAACTGTATTCATTTAAACACTCCCTGGACCATTAGCTCTAACTTCTTATTGGCTAATTCTTACATCTGAATTTAACCCATTTCTGTTAATCTGTATATCGCCACATGATGGTGGCTTACTGGCAAGGTTCTAACCAGTGTCCGTCTCGGGCAGGAGACCCATGACCTCTGCCACTCTGCCCTTCTTCCCATCATTCAGGTCTGTCTACTCCACCTACCTAAGTTATGTCCTATCATCTAGGCCAAGGCAGTTTCTTTATTCATTATCCAATGAAACCAACACACAAACAGAAGGAACTCCTACACCAACAGGCTCCTTCCAATTCTTGGTGATCATCAAGATTACTGTACACAACTTGAGAATGAAGACACCATGACAAACCATAGCCTGGAAATCAACTCCCTGTTGGTGGAAAGCAGACCCAACTATACGTAACAAAGATGCAAACAGCGATGTCCCCAAAGAACTGATGTATCTTTGTCCCCTGGTATTATTTCTAAGGGACAAGGTCTGTAGCTGTGACTTTGAATTTTAGTAGGTGACACATCCACTGAGCTTGGGGGTGATATCTCCACTGTGCTTTCCATCTCAGGGAAGGGTGGTTTCATGTTGGTCCTCCTAGGATTTCCCAACCCCTTGCTCAGAATCGGCCTTTCAGATATACTGATGTCTGTATAGCACTCTCCTGCAGAGTTCACTATTAAGGGATTCAGTGGAAAGATTCTAGTGCCTTCCAGAGACCAAATTTCTTTTGGTTTTAGTGTTACTGCTGCATTTGTTCCATAAGTCAAAAGCAGATATTTACAAACTAAGGTTATAAGAGAAATGAGACCCAAATTTTGCTTTTGTTTTATTAAAACCTAGTCATAACTATCTAATTGTTTGAGCAATCCAACTGAGGACTCAATGCCATCTAACACTGATAGTCTAATCCTCACAGGCACAGTCTCTGGGCCTCACTTTTGAATGAGGTCCTATATCCAAGCCTTAGTGTGGAAGACAAGAGAATAGAGAAGACCTGCCCCCTCACATGGTCCAGCAGCAACAATCTTATAGTACTGAGTCTGTCCAGTGATTACACTTAGCTGCCAGGGAACCTACAGAATTTCTGTCTTTTATTCATTTGTTTATTTATTTGTCATTTTATTTTTCTTAGTGGTGGACCCAGATAATAAAACAGAGTTTTATTGCTTTGTGAGCCACTGAGAATTGCAATTTGAAAGATGAGAGTTAAGCAACCTTCATTCTAATTCAAGCAAGAGGAACAAGGACACTCAATGCCTTGCATATCTGGGAGGCTAAACAAATGTTGTTATTAAAAACTGACAGTGATCCCTTTAAAAGTCAGCACCTGATACTGTTTTCTTGAGCCCTGACATTTTATGATTGTACACAGTGCTACTATGAGCTGTTTACTGAATTCTGATTGCTTCAAAATTATACTGGCATCATATCTGTGAAGCTAAGACAGTAAAACCCCCAAAGCCTTCATAACACTAGGAGAAATCTATAAAGAGCTCTACTTCAGAGAGACACTTACACAGCACCTGGGCTGAGAAGACCATTTGTATCCTTGATTGCGTGGCATCCATGAGCCCACCGTTGTTAGAATTATTTTCTCACTATGAATCAATCATTGTTAGAATTATTTGTAAAATGTATGCCTATTAGAAATCTGATTTTATTATACTAATATAAATAACTAGGCATTTTGAGTAATTTTTCCTTCCCCTTTCTGATGCCTCTCTTTTTATTCATAATTATAGTCGGAGTTTCCAAATATTCATAAAAACTGGATACGTGAGATTCATTTACACTTTGAAGTCAGATACTCTGTTAATTCTAGGATGCCCGAATTTCCGGACTGAGGAGATTTCACTTTTAAATGGTGTATCCATGTCCTAGAAAGCAGACACGGGCTGACTTTTAAGAGAACAGCTACACAATCACCCCCTCCTTCCATTTCCTGGAATTCTATTTCCTGTCCAACATCAAACTGGAATTACCTGCACACATATGACCATTGAAACTTCCATTCAAGAGAGAAAACAGCACAGTGACATTTTCAGCCTAAATCTCAGAGTTCAGTTAGTCCTCTCTGATCTGTGAGGCCAACTGCGTAGTTATGTCTCTGTCCTGGAAACGTAAAGATATTCTAAATCGGATGGTGTCCTGGGGTCAATCTTTATATCTGCAGACGCTATGCCTTCTTCTGAGGTCACAGAGCACTTATCGTGGGACATCTCAGTAGACACCACCATGCTGAGTGACTAGCTTCCACAACTACACAGCTATGAAGGGTTCTCCAGTCTCCTTTCTGAATATACACTCAAAAAATTGGAGTGGAAATAAACTCCCAAGTCTTACCAGAGGACGACATAAGCAGACAGGTCCCGGCATCCTACACCCCACCAATGAAGTAACCTTACCGTCCCCTTCACCCCTAGTGCATTTTCACACAGGTTAGAAGCTTAGAATGAAATAACATTTTCAACTACAATCGAGCTTCTCTTCTCATCATGCTTCAGCAAATATAGCTTGTACGATCACCATATGTGGTGGTTTGAAAGAAAACGACCTCCAAAGGGCAGAGCATGATTAGGAGGTGTGGTCTTGTTGTAGTAGATGTAGTCTTGCTGGAGGAAGTATGTCACTGTAGGGGGGAGCTTTGGGGTCTGTTTTGCTCAAGCTTTCCTCAGGGTGACTCTGAGACCACTTTCTGATGCTGGAAGCCAAGATATATGACACTCAGCTCCTTCCCCAGCACCAGGTCTTCCTGTACACCACCATGTCACACCATGATGGTAATGGATTGAACCTCTGAAAATGTAAGCCACCACCTCAATTAAATGTTTTCCTTTATAAGAGTTGCCATGGTCATGCTGTCTCTTCATGGCAATAGAAACCCTGAGACACCATAGCAAGATAGCTTTGTAATATACTCATACCAACACAAAAAAGTATATTCACAGTCCTTGAACTATTTTCCCAGGTAAAGAAAAAAATGCATAGCAGTCAACATGATCATTAACTACTTTCTTAATTAGCTCAAAAACCCAACATAAAAGTTACAGAACAGATAGTGACAGCAGAAACTTACAGTATATTTTAATGTGTACTTTAAAAAGAATGGTTAGAAGGGAGGACTGAGTCAGAACACTTCTCTTTGTTGAATGCCTACTAAGTTGTAGACCGTGCTCCAGAAATTAATTCATGATCATTCTGTCTCTTTGTGCTTGACAGCAACACACTGCATTCAAGATGATGAAGATGAAGAAGCTTGCTAAAGCTAACTTAGCTAATAAGTGAACAACATGCAGGTAAAGCATGTTAGTCATAGAGGAGAAGTGTCCGGCTGGAGAGGGGCAGTAAGGATTGTGAAGGCTGACCTTCATGTGACTTAGGAGTTACAGGCTTTGAACAACTGTCTGTCTGTTGAGTCAAGCCATAATTGTAAGGTGAGCTTCACTGAGGGGATATGGAGTTGGAAAGGCTTTTCACTGGGCGACCACTTTGCCTCCATTTGCACATAGGCTGGGTGCCTGGTGCAGCTCTAATTTGGTAGTTATCTGACTGTTCACCAAAGAAAAACAGATAATGAAACTTAAAGTTGAGACCACATGGTTTCAATTTAAAACAAGAACTCAAAAGTTTGAGAAGACAACATGACGTTATCAAAGATCACTGTCCAAGATAAAAACAGTCAGGCATCAGCCAAACAAGCCTCATACAAAAGATTGAAAAAGATAAAAATTAATGTCAGTAGACCTTTAGCCAGTTTTGCTTTGCACTATTTTTTTTAGACAAAAAGCATTCATATGGATACTACTCTGTTTATAATCAACTCATAGTGTGAACAAGTACATGTGTTCATGTGTCCATAGTCTGCACAGATCATATCCCTGTTAA
The DNA here is from genome assembly GCA_004026605.1 of Ondatra zibethicus. NCBI lineage: Eukaryota > Metazoa > Chordata > Mammalia > Rodentia > Cricetidae > Ondatra > Ondatra zibethicus. Next base: position 15,937 of record PVIU01021654.1, read on the forward strand.
CTGCCTTGAACAAGGAATGTATCATCTGAGAATACCTGTCCTCTGACCATACCAAACTGGAATAGATCTTGTTTCTCAAATTGGAAATCTAAGCTCTGTATCTAACTTTGCTAGGTAGGTGTGTGTGTGTGTGTGTGTGTGTGTGTGTGTGTGTGTGTGTGTGTGTGTGTGTGGTGTATTTGTTTGATTTATGCACATATGTGTGTGCATACAGAGGTCAGAGGGTGTCTACTCTATCCTTCTCCACCTTATACCCTTGAGACAGGGTTTCTCATTAAACTTAGGTTTTCTTATACAACAAGTATTCTTACCCACTGAGTCAAGTTCTCAATCCTAAGATTTAAATGAAAGACTAAATGTTAACCTCAAATGAGCATTGTTCTAGCCTCATGGCATCAGATAAATTGCCTAACCTACCTGGACTTGAAAGTCTGAATCATTTAAAATAAGTGACTGTTCTTGTAGGGAAGAAAAAGTTAATACTTTGTTGATGTTCCGGGATACTATTCTCGACTGATTTTCAAAAAATGATGTATGTGAGGCTGTAAATGTGTGCATTGTGTTAGTAAGATGTGTTCTATGTAACTGCGGTCAAATTTGTTCTTCCATGATCTGTAGGGTATTGTCTTGAAGAATAACTTGGAATGTAATCAGAAACTGAGAATTTTGATGTACCAAGACCTATTCTAACTTTAACATTTTACTTTTACAAAAACATTAATTAATAATGCTGTTCTTAAAGTAAAAGTAATAAGTTGTCCCACATAACACCAAAACACAGGATTTTAAGTCTAAGTAAGTATATGTAAAAATGCCTAACACTTATGAAATGGCAATTGTATTTATTCTTATTAAATTCTGAACGTTTAGAGAATTGACTCCATTTCTACTTAAAAAAAAAAACAAGTACACTTTCAAAGAGCAGGATTTTCACTAACAGGAGTATACTAACAAGCTATGATTTTCCTCCCAGAGTACATGTATATGCCTGCATTTTCGATAAGACGTGGGTAGGGAAATTTGCTCTGTCTGGTGTCTGTACTTTTAGAAAAAAAATAGCTAAGTATATGTGTGTCATCCATAAGTAATGCAGATCACAAGTGAGGAGTTTGCAAAGGACTTTCTAATCCGTGTAAATATAAATGAGGACAGCTGAATGCAAAGGTGAAGTTACACCAGTCCGTGTGACCTCCGAAGTGTCTCTGGATACCGTCCTTCCTCAAGTCTCTTCTCTTTCAGCCAAGCTTCCAAATCACAGTGAGGACTCAAAGGCTTATTTACAAAATGCTTCTAATTGCACCTACACTCTACAATCACAGGCAAGATTATGAGAAGTACTTGAATATTGCCTAGCATCATGTTATGTGCCCACCGTATTGGCTTTCTTGCCTCTCAATAAAAATGCAAAAGTTGCTCAGTTTATGAGCTATGTTAGCTCACAGGGCCCAGTGAGTTTGTGTCTTCAATTTCTGTTTTGCCTCAGGTGTTTGGCTTATAGGCTGTTTACCTGAAATTTATCATCTGGATAGTGGGAAATAAATGTCACTGCTTCTGAGAATTATGCTGAAACTATGAGGAGCTGGCTAGCCATCACAGACGCGGTCTTGCTGAGGGCCATCGTGACAAGACAGGCATGCACTGGCTTCAGCAGGACTGAAATTGTCATTCCAGGCATCTCTGCCCTTTGCCTTTATTTTTCTCATGGGGGGGGCAGACAAACAAACAAATATATCCCTAACCCCTCAAATCTTTATAACTTTTACTGAGGGTGCTAAATGATCTCTTTTTTTTCTGTGCTGATATGAAAAATGATATGGTCTTGCTTCTGGTGAGATTTTCTCTGTGAGAGAGAAACTGAAATAACATTCTGAGCGCAAATAGACTACAAATAACTTTAGCCTTTTGAAGTAACTCTTTCGATATTGATTCGCTCCAAGGATGAAGCCAGCCCTCCACAGAACCAGACTCATGGATGCAGAATTCCTGGGAAACCTGAGATCTCTGGGAAACGCAAGCTTCCAGAGCCACTTAGCAGCATGGCCAGCAGCTAGGCACGCTTTGGCTGCTTTCAATTTCTTCCGGACATAGTACCTCTCATTTTCAGGTGACAAGTTTGGGAAGGAGGATGAAATAATTACTACCTTAGCTGTGATTAGTTGCTTTATGTGTTCCACATTCTTGACTAAACATGCTCATCTTTGAAGCTTCCACACACAGAGACACACACCGATATAGTGTTAAGTGGATTGGCTCCTGTTCACGAGAAGAAACAGAGTGTGAATTTCTCCAAAAAAACTACCAATAGGAGCACCTGTGGGGAGGCAGGATGCAGTCTGCTGTTCACTGACACCTGCTCAGCACCACTGCCACTTGTTCTGCACCAGGGTCAGGATGGGTAATACGTCATGCTAAACATATTTTGGAAACTGGTGCAGAATAAGCCAAAATGTATGGCACTGACGGGGAAGACCAAGTTGGAGCAAGAGATAAAAAGAACTAGTACAGTATGATTCTGTTTGGGAAAATATTTCTGTGCTCCAAATGTGTTTGCAAGGATGACTGAAGGATGCTCCCCCAAAACTAACTGAGCGTGTGATTTCCTCCAGTGTGAAAATCACAGGGTCTGGGCACTAGGATGACGGGATGGTGAGAAGCTTCAGTGTCTCTCGAATGAATGAAGAAGAGCATCATGTCCTTGGTGGTTCAGAGCTTTCCCCATAACCAGACACCACAGTCTTATTCAAGGTACTTCGTAGTTCCCTCTCAGTGTGTTTGTCAAAGAGTGGCAAAATTTTAAATAAATGAAACAGCTAACAAGCTAGACTGTGTGTCTAGAGTACTCATCCACCGGATCTTCTGTACTTTGCCACTACCCTAATATGATACATTCATATAAAAAGTAGTATCTTTTCTGCATACATTCTGGAGATCCAGAAGAACTGAATGCACACAGGGTTCACTCCATGCAGAAACAGGCTGGAACCTTCACACGTCTAAGTTTGGATTTTCCTGCCATTTTACGTGATTGTAATGAGGACTCAGCAAGTGCGTCCAGTTCCCCTGTGCAGCACCTGTGTCTAGGTTCAGGTTACTCGGAATTTAAATCTGAATCTAACATGATCCCTATTCAGGATCAATCAGATGAAGACACATATTTATGTATTTATGGAGAGAAAGGCCCTAAGACAGAACTCTGCTTATCAAGGCAAGACTGTAGGAAGGGCGTATAGTAATAATTTTTCATCTTCATAAGAAATCTCTCCCCTTAGGAACTGCACGACACCCGCCCAGCTCAACGTTCATATGCCACAACAATGTGGCCTTCTGTTTTCTCATCTGTTCCTTGGATTGTCTGAGGGAGCCTTATTTAGGATTTTCTAACCTGGGATGCCTTTAATAAACAGTATAAAGTAGAATAACTCTCACTTTTGGAAGCTCGCAATACTTTATTCTCCAAGGCAAAGACAGATATCAGAGTTATTTGTTTTCTTTTTTAATCAAGTGTCCATCCCTAAATGAGACATGAAAGCCAGTGTTCCAAAACAGCGGAGCTAGCACAGACACTCTGTGGACAGTAATGGGACAGTCATTGACATGGGTCTAGCCGCAGTGCTTTTGGTACATTGCAAGCAGATTTGGGGTCTTGTAGGACAGAAAGCCAATTAGTCATTCATTTTGTTTGCTAAACTATCCTGTCATTGTCTTCTGGTGTGATCTTCTGTTGAAGAACCAACTGAAGCCTCCTGAAAATGGTCTAAACCACCTGACATCTCAAAAGGTTTCTCTTCTGCTGAGATAAAGCGGAGTTAGGTGTGAGAACTCTGGTGGGTGACTGTTTCTTGTCAGTTTTACTATAAAATAGATTGATGTTAAAGACTCAGAAAAGACAGCCCTCAAGGGTGGTTGCTGGGTAGGAAGAAGACAGAACAGTAGCTACAGATAATAGGCACTAGTTCTTTCTAGGCATAAGGCCTTTTAATATGCATGACACTTCATTTGACCTATAATAATTGTATATGTCTATAGAAACCTGATATTTTCCATGTGTAATAACTGAATACAGGTAATTCATATGGCTGTCAATTCAAACATTTATTAACTCTGAATTGAGGGCAATCATAATTACTTCTACTGGGCTGTTTTGAGATACATAAGTCAATTGTAGTTATCGTGGGCTATCAGGAATTAAAAGTTTTTTCTTCCTACCATATGAGCTACTGTGTCTGTTAAATAGACTGAATGCTCTCTCTTTCTCAGCCTTCAAAGTCTCTGGCAACCACCATGCTCAGTATCCCAGCAGACACCGTTATAATCAGCCTGACCAGTATTACAGCTGCTCCCTAAGGCTTGAGAACCTCAAACCTAAATCATCATCATCAGCCTCTTCCCTAGTGCTGTCCCACAACAGACATCTGCTTCTTCCAATAAAGCTTCTTTCCAAGTTCCATCCTGCCTGTGTGAAGAATTGCTTTGCCCCTTTATATCAATATCTTGGTCCTGGAAACTTGACTGGGGCAATGCAGAAGTAAAGAAATGACAGACACTGAAAAAAAAATACTTAGAGCTCACATACAGAACACCTGGGATCAGGTGGACTATGCTCACTCTGAAGACATCTACCAGGAAACCATTGTATTTTATATGTCCAGCACAAGGAAGGGTAGCTAGTCTCTAGATGGGAGGTCTCTGAAGGGGAGCAGTATTGGACTGTAAACATCCAGGAAGAGGAAGATGCCTGCAATCAACAGTCTGTATATAGACTGGTCAATCATTCATGAACACACATACTTGGACCAGAGGAAGGCTTTACCATCTGTCATGCCTATGTCCTCAACCAGAAAATGCTTATCATAGACATGGGTCTAAGGCATTGGGGACCTTGCTCATGTCAATAATTCACTCAGGGCTTCCTCTGTTTCCCAAGCCTTGAATCTTGGTAATTAGAAAGGATGAGACCTTGGATTAAGTCTGATTTGATCTTCACCATGTATATTACTCAGTATATGTATGCATGTATATATGTTCCCTCATATGTGTGTCTACATAACATGTACATGTTAAAGTGACAGATAATAGGGATGCAAGGCTCACTGTGTCAAGCTACATTCACAAATTAATCTTTTCAGTCCTCCCAGTTGCTCCTGAGAAGTGTTACCTTTACTGCTTTTGTTCTTTAACTTGAGTCATATCGTTCTATTGGACATTACCTAGATATTTCACAAGCTATCTGAACTCAAAGAGATCTCAAAAGAAGCATATTTAAAACCTGAACAAGGCTCCCTGCCTACTACCACCTCCTGGATTCTGTGTGATGCTCTCTCCTTCCTGTTGGGGACGTGGGTATGTATAAATGGGTACTGATAAAGGAGGTAAAAACATAAGACTGGTAAAGACTCATTGATATCTTTATCCCAGCAAGCTTCCAGAGAACCAGCATCTCTGAGCCCCATAGAGGAGCTGTTACCTGGGCCCTTGCCTTGCCTGCAGATATAGTTCCTTTCAGAAAGTCTGTTTACAGGAAAATGAAAAGATGGCCTGAGTACATTTTTGTGGTGAAATCAAGAAGCATACAGAGTGCTTATTTGGTTTAATCCTTCATGATTAAACTGAAACTTTAATGTGGTTAACAGAATGTCAGCAAGTATTAAGTCCCTAGAGTCCTTAGGCTGAGGCTGGGTAGTGCCCTTGGCAATCTCCTAGGGCTCTTCTTGCACCAAAAAGTAATTCAAATTGCAACATGATTCAAGAGGTAGAAACAGAAAGTAGAAATAAGCCGTTTGGATCTTGTAACTGCACAAAACCATTGTATGTGAAAAGTACAGAGAAAAACAATTGGAATCATTTCAGGCTTTGAAAACTTATAATTACAGGTAAAGGGCTATTATGTTATTGGAACAGCCATTATAACTGAAAGGTACAATTTGGGATAATATATGTGGGGACATTAATATACCATCAGATTTTTACAGCACAAGCATCACAATGCATCCAATTTCAAATTAGAGGTTGCTTCCCTGGTTTTTTTTCTTGATTCTCTGCTTCTATTTTTAAGTAGAGCATTCATGTGAAATAATGACATCATTTCAAACAATCATAATAATTTTTGGCTATGCACTATTCGCTATCATTTAAAAGTCTTCAGGTCTTTAACATTATAGGAAAATAACAAAAGTCAAAATTACCCATCAGTACATTCTCCACATGACTGTCACCTCTAAGTTACTTAAGCTAATGGAATAGCACAGTGTCATAGACCATCCGGGTTGAATAAAATATAGAAATCATCTTTATTTACATTTTAGAATTTGCATTTAAATGAAAATGCATTTGATACTTTGGGTGTCTGCTGAAACTGGATTAAGCTTCTCAACAACAGTGACAGTAAGAAAATATGAACAAAGTAAGAAAAACATGATCCATATAAAGAACCAACAAAATCCTGTATGGACCACCGCTTGGTCATTTGATGAGATCTGTAACAGCCTTGGACTTCTGCATGGTTATAAGTTCTGCTACCATGAGAATGCCTCAAAGATGATCAGAATGGAAGAAAAGAAAGAGACAGAGAGAGGTGGAGGTCTACCAGGAGCCAAATGTACCTGTGCACAGGTCACATCACGACAGGGTTGCTTTCCTTCGCCACAAATGCCACACAGGTGCCACATGATTGAGGACTCAGGAGAAGAACTTGAACTCTATGTGTTTGCCTTATAGAGAGATTTTTTTGGAGTTTCCTATCCCTCCTCAGCTGTCCCATAATCTACAGCGATGTAGACACTTGTCCTGTCTTGGAAGTAACTGAAAAATGAATAACAGCAATTCAGCACATGCTTGAATTTTTATTTTGAGCTGGGGTTAATTCTGGGTCAATTTGCAAGTTGTTCATTCCTTGAGCAAGCTCACTTTCCAGACGAAGAAAATTCAGCCAGCTCAGTGCTTCACTGTTAGAAATCTCCAGTTCATATTGGTTAAATCATTCAGCATGACTGTAGATATACCCACTCACAATCTCTGTGATCAAAATTCCAAACACTGTAATATAAGAGCTTCCATGATCCTGAAAGTGCTGACCTGAATTGAATTCTTCTCTTACATTTGATTTTTGAGTTTCCTTATGTTGGGTGGAGTGCTGAAGGCTTGGCTTGGGTGGCTTTCTCAAACGATGGTGTTTTTTATGTTGTTTGGAATAAGAAAGAGAATTGTAGCTACAGCAGTAGTAATTATGCAAGCCAGAGTGATGAGAAATTGACCAAAATGGAGAAAGGGTTGAAACTGATACTAATAATGAAATTAATGTTGGGAATTGAAATACTTTTATCTTTTTAAAATGTATGTTTATCATACATCAATCTCTTCTGAATAAATTGAATATAAAAGTCACATTTTTATAAACAGCACTATATTTTCTCTCTTCAAAAGTAATTTCACATGCATACATAAAAAGTATTTTGATAACAATAGTAAATTAAATTATGGATAGTTATCTTGAACTATATCAGATACATGGGTAATGAGATACATTCTCTTGTGAATCAAATAAACTTAGAAGTGGGCTTTGAGGGCATACACTTAATGTATAATATATATTTGCATTAAATATTATTGTGTAATACAGTACCATTTACAATGAATACATACAATGTGTGAATTTTCCTTCTGTCCTTTCAACAAAATACTCTTACAACTTGGTTCTGTGTCACAGCCCATTGATGAAGGAAGTTAGAGCAGTAACACAGGAAGAGGCAGGAACCATGGAAGATTGCTGCTTGCAGCTTTTTCCTCCTGGATTTCTCAGCTTTTTGTCTTTTTCTTTTTTTTTTTTTATTTGGTTTTTCAAAACAGGGTTTCTCTGTGTATCTCTGGATGTCCTAGAAATCACTTTGTAGACCAGGCTGGCCTTGAACTCACAGAGATCCACCTGCCTCTGCCTCCCTGAGCACTGGGATTAAAGGTGTGTGCCACCTCCACCCTGCTCGGCTTGATTTTTCATTACACCCTGGACTATCTCCTATCCAGTAGCACTGCCCATAGTGAGCGGCAGTCTTCCACATCTATCATTAAAGAAGAAAATGCCCCCCACAGACTTGCTTACCCATAACCTAATGGAGGCAATCTCTCCAAACAGGTTTCCACCTACCAGATAAATCAAGCTTGTGCCAAGCTAACAAAGCAAACAAAAACGCTGCGCAAACAATAAAATTTTAGAAAAGTAAAAAGTAGGGTGATAACTCAGTAAAAATTTGCTGAATGTGCATGATGATGTAATACCAAAAGTGGTGTATTGGAGAGCAAACAAAGACTGGCTCTTTGGGCCTTGATTAGAAACCACAAACTAATAATTGAGTCTAAAACAAGCAAGAGAGCCAGTCTCCAAAACCAAGTGCATAGCTCCTGAGGAATAACACCCAGAGTTGATGTGTAGTGTCCAGTAATGTCAGCACACATGCATGCACTCATATGAATACATGAGTGTTCATCCACACATACATGCAAAAATAAATAAAAGATAAAATAAAATTTAGAACTGGGGATGTAGTTTAGTGGTAAAACACTTGAATACTACACTCAAGGACATAGGGCTTGATCCCTAGCTCAGAAAAATATATTAATACTAAAAAAATAAATAGCAGTATGTGAAAAACAAAATTCAAAACTACTAATAACACTTAAAATGACTTTGGCATTCTGTATCAAAAATGTATTGGAAATGCTGTCTATAAAGGACAGAAGACAAGTTGTAGGCAGTCATTGGGGGAATACTTACTGTTTCTTATAACTATTTGTGTTGTGAATATTCAATGATATCCTTTCTCAAAATAATCATGCACTGTGTGGAATGTATAAGTTGCAAAACTAAAGCACTTCAACTTGCCTGACATAGGATGTGTCTGTTCTTTTACAGAATAAAGCCACAAGATAGAAGAATAAAGTTTTCTGAATATTTGGCCTCTAATGTCCAAGAAGAACTGTACTTGCTTGTTCCAGTCTTATTGGCTCTCTCATGGAGACTCAGCTCCCCATTTACATACCAGATCATGCCAGGGTCTATGGAACAGAGAAGACCCAATCAATAGGACATTTGTCTTCAAGGAAGAAGGTGTCCAGTTTCCTCTTCTCTCTGTCCCTCACTACTCCTTTTTCTCTCTCCCAATCACTTTGGCTAATGCCTGGGAACAAAAGACAGAATTTTTTAACCAGTATATATAATTAAAATACAGCAGTGGAACTCACCACAGCATTTTAACACATTAGTTGATAACTGATAATAAAGGCAGAAGTACAAAATGTTATATTGTTACAGAACTGTGGAACACACTCTCTTCCAAATATACACCTACAAGCTAAGAGAAGTTCATTCACAAAACCTTCAAGAAGAGGAGATAGCTTTCCAGCTGCAGCCATGTAAGAATATTCTATGAAAGTGACAACGACAGTTCACAAGGTCCCATAGCCTTAATTCACATATTCTCCAAGTGCAGGCTTACATTTCCACGTGGTTTTCCATTTTCAGATTGCATTTAATAGGCAATATGGCAGAGTTACAGAAATACTTTCAAAGCATGTGCACTCATAATGTACAAATAACTGTGTTGCAAATTAGCTGAATTATTCATGGAGGTTCAGTGCCAAGCAGCATTATCTCGACCTGAATTCCTAACAGGTTGAGTTCATTTTTCAAAAACAAAATTTGACAGTTCTTTATGATGCCTGAGTGCACACACCACATCCAAGTTTATATAATGTTGAAGCTGTTGCAGGAAAAATGAAATCCTCTGCCAGCCAGGCCCCACGTTTCTGTATTAAAGCCAAGCACAACTTGATGAATACTTCAGACAGAAACACTCAGTTGATTGACTAAAATGTTAAGGTGTAAACTGGAATATAGGACCCATTTTGGCCAGTTTTGTAGAAGTCAAGTAAAAAAAAATTGGTTTGCTGTGTGATAAAGAAAGACCCAGCAAAGATAAATAATATAGTTAGGCAAATCACATTCTCGATGGCCAGAGGAACCAGAGAATGTCAGGGAGGAAATAAGGTCAGTGTCCTTGCCTGAACAGATTAACATACTCTGTTTTCTGTCTCCTTCAAACCTTTGTTAATAATGATTAGTAGTCCTAAGTAGGAAATACCTTTGAAATAAAAACTAGGTTATTATTTAGCAAAGTCTCATAAATTATTTGTAACTTATGTTCCCTATGCCCCCAAAAGAACAACTAGTGAAAGCTTCATTTGGTGGGATCACTGCTGAACACAGTGGGCCCCACTTCTTAACCTGGGTTGGTTTTTTGTTGTTTGTTTGTTTTTGTATGACATAAGGAAGGTTCATATTCACCCGGACTGCTGAATATCTTCCTTCCTGAGTCACTCTGGAATTAAGAATTAAGGGGTCACAAGACACAGTATAGGTGTTCTAGATGAGTCTCTGACTTGAACTAGAGTGTGGTTCTTGTCTTTGAAGATGGCTTTCAATAATTTCTCCCTGTGCTGTTTGTACTTGCTAACATCTTCAGGAAGTGATGCCTAGTTTTCTCTCTAGGAACTTGGGCAGACATTGTGGCTTGTTTGACACAACACCAAATTTAAGTCCAGTACTTAATACGCCTAGGAACATTTGCTTTTACTATCCAGAATGCCAGTGACCAGGTTCCAAAGAAACAAGTCAAGAATACTGGAGCAAAGTCATCTCTTAAAGCAGTGCTCCTGAGTAAAGTCTGAAGCCTGCAGCAGAAGCTGAAGCCTGGATGATTTTATTAGCTCAGCAATATCAGCAAACTCTACAAAGGATCATGGGAAATAATAAATTGCTGCTATTTAAATCCACTAAATTTAATATTTTTCATGCAATATGTAACTAATTTGCAAACATCCAGGAGCATAAAAATAACACATGGGTAAAAATATGGTTATCAGTACATGTAATACGTACTTTATGATTTCTCATTTAAAATAACATGCCATATCAAAAACAGAACCAGGGATTACCATAAATTTGTGTTAAGTATTCTGATGTTGTTGTCTTGTGAAAGCTAGGGTGCTCTTCCAGTTTGTAAAGATTTAGGTAGGACTATTTGGAGCGTAGGGCAGTGTGTGGTGAACAGAAATAAGCAACCAAACCCAACAAAGCAATCGCAAGTACATTAGCATTTTGGTCTTGTTATAATACAAAAAACTTAATCAATATAAATATAAATGTTTATATAAATCAATATAAACTTTCAGTTGTATCACACTAAAATATTACTAGCCCAGGTGCTAAGCCTATGATATGTACCTCTTAAAATATGAATGCAAGAAATTAAAACATTCCCACACCTGCATGTACCAATATAGGCTTCATGAAAAGTAGACTCTTGTGTCCTTCTTACATCTAGTTTCCCTTGGTCAGTTCTAATGGAAAACTATAGAGACAGGAAGGATTGGGTTTGCCATACAAGGCAAATGAAGAATTTTGTAAAAGAAAGTGTGCTTTCTTGTGTCTAGACTTCTATTTCTCCGGTATGAAACATAGAATGAATATTTTCTTCATCAGCCATATTCCTTTTGTAGCTCGCTGATTACATAATAGACCCAGTTTTACAAAGACTTCTCATAAAAGTTTCAAATATCTATAGATGATATTGATATGTGATCCATACTCTGCTTAATGTTCCCTTCCATAGTGATTTTAAATGAGAAAAACTGTAGGCCCATAGTCTCAATATTCCTAAACATTCAGTGACCCTAATATGTATAACACAATTTCCTAATCATTGAGCAATTCAAAGATTAACTCAGGAAACAATAGCCCAAGAGACTTTCAGAACTCTCTACTTCATACAATAAAGAAACACTGCCGATTCTTCATGATACAGGAAACTCAGAAGACACACATGTGTGGTCAAAAGGAATTCTGGGAAAAGACAAAAAGGTTGAAATCAAGTCCTTGATTAAAATTTTGTTCATCCTGAGGTACAGAGGAGATGTGGGGAAGAGACTAGAAGGAGACAAGAGAGTGAAAATTGTGGCCAGAATGTGAAATTAATAAATAAACATTAGCTGTTGCGACAGAGGCCGAGCGGCGAGGCCCCACTCCTGAAAGAACAGTAACTACCCCTGTGCCTCATCACCATGCCCTCCGACCTGGCCAAGAAGAAGGCAGCCAAAAAGAAGGAAGCTGCCAAAGCTCGACAGCGGCCCAAAAAGGGACATGAAGAAAATGGAGACGCTGTCACAGAACCTCAGGTGGCAGAGAAGAATGAGGAGGCCAATGGCAGAGAGGCCACAGAAGTGGATTTGCTGCCCAAGGAGCTAGAGGACTTTGAGATGAAGAAAGCTGCTGCTCGCGCTGTCACCGGAGTCCTGGCCTCTCACCCCAACAGTACTGACGTCCACATCATCAACCTCTCACTCACCTTTCACGGTCAAGAGCTGCTCAGTGACACCAAACTAGAACTAAACTCAGGCCATCGTTACGGCCTCATTGGCTTAAATGGAATTAGAAAGTCCATGGTGCTCTCTGCTATTGGGAAACGTGAAGTACCCATCCCTGAGCACATAGACATCTACCATCTGACTCGCGAGATGCCTCCTAGCGAGAAAACTCCTTTGCAGTGTGTGATGGAGGTGGACACAGAGGGGGCCATGCTGGAGAGGGAAGCTGAGCGCTTAGCTCATGAGGATGCGGAGTGTGAGAAGCTCATGGAACTCTATGAGCGGCTGGAAGAGCTGGACGCCGACAAAGCCGAGATGAGGGTCTCAAGGATCTTACATGGATTGGGTTTCACACCTACCATGCAGCGCAAGAAGCTGAAAGACTTCAGTGGTGGCTGGCGGATGCAAGTTGCTCTTGCCAGAGCCCTCTTTATTTGGCCCTTCATACTGCTTCTGGATGAGCCTACCAACCACTTGGACCTGGATGCTTGTGTGTGGCTGGAAGAGGAACTTAAGACTTTCAAGCGCATCCTGGCCCTTGTGTCCCATCCCAGGACTTTCTGAATGGGGTCTGTACCAATATCATCCACATGCACAACAAGAAACTGAAGTATTACACGGGTAATTTTGATCAGTATGTGAAGACACGGCTGGAGCTGGAAGAGAACCAGATGAAGAGGTTTCACTGGGAGCAGGACCAGATTGCACACGTGAAAAACTACATTGCCAGGTTTGGCCATGGCAGTGCCAAGCTGGTCCGGCAGGCTCAAAGCAAAGAGAAGACGCTACAGAAAATGATGGCATCGGGACTGACTGAAAGAGTTGTGAGTGACAAGACGCTGTCATTTTATTTCCCACCATGTGGTAAAATCCCACCACCTGTCATTATGGTACAGAACATGAGCTTCAAGCACACAAAAGATGGGCCTTGCATCTACAATAATCTAGAGTTTGGCATTGACCTTGACACACGAGTGGCTCTGGTAGGCCCCAATGGTGCAGGGAAGTCCACTCTGTTGAAGCTGCTAACTGGAGAGCTTCTACCCACCGATGGAATGATCGGGAAGCATTCTCATGTCAAGACAGGACGTTACTATCAGCACTTACAGGAGCAGCTGGACCTGGATCTTTCACCATTGGAGTATATGATGAAGTGCTACCCAGAGATCAAGGAGAAGGAGGAGATGAGGAAGATCATCGGGAGATATGGCCTCACTGGGAAACAGCAGGTGAGCCCAATCCGGAACCTGTCACATGGGCAGAAGTGCCGAGTGTGTCCGGCCTGGCTGGCCTGGCAGAACCCTCACATGCTGTTTCTGGACGAGCCTACCAATCACCTGGACATCGAGACCATTGATGCACTGGCAGATGCCATCAGTGAGTTTGAGGGTGGCATGATGCTAGTCAGCCATGACTTCAGACTCATCCAGCAGGTTGCACAAGAGATTTGGGTCTGTGAGAAGCAGAATCACTAAGTGGCCTGGAGACATCCTGGCCTACAAGGAGCACCTCAAATCCAAGCTGGTAGATGAGGAGCCCCAGCTCACCAAGAGGACCCACAACATGTGAGCCCTCAGCCAGGCTTGGGTCAGGAATGCCACCTGGAGACCGCCAGCTGGCACCTGGCCAGCCCCACTCAGGACCGGACCCTGGGGCTGTCCTCCCTCGTTGCTGCAATACTGCCCCCAGCCTCTCCCCTCAGCCTGCCTTTGCTGCACCTTATCTCCAGCTGTCTGTTTCCCATCTTCCTTCCATTTGGATCTGTGTCTGGACTTGGCTGGCTGTTCCCTCCAGACCCTCGCTGCTTACCTTCTCCTGAGAGATGCAGCCAGGGGTCCCCGGGTTAACCCAAGGGCACAAGCCCGGGTCTGGTCCTGGAAGGATTCAAGAGCCTCGTTTTATGGGTTTCGGTGATGTTGAGGGAATACTGCCAGCCCATCACCCCCATTCCTTATTGCTTCTGGTTTGGAGCCCTGGGTCAGGGCTGTAGTCCTGGTCGATATTTTAATAATTATTTAACTGTAGATCTGTGTGTCATCTACAAAGTCTCCAACAAAGAGGAAGCCACAGTCCCTCCAAAAATAAATAAATAAATAAATAAATAAACATTAAAAATGAAAATTAAAAAAGCATAACCAATAAACAAAAAAAAGGCTGGGCAGTGGTGGCACACACCTTTAATCCCAGAACTCAGGAAACAGAGACAGGTGGATCTCTGTAAATTCAAGGCCAGCCTGGTCTGCAAGAACTAGTTCCAGGATAGACTCCAAAGCTACAATGAAACCTGTCTCATAAAACAAAACAAAAAAAAAATGTAACCAATGTTGTAAAAAAAAAAGACACTATACATAAAATTTAAAACACTGTAGAAAGAAACTGAGGAAGACGCAGGTAGAGAAAAATAGCTGCCACACTCATGGATTGGAAGAGTCAATATTTTGAAACGGCTATCTTACCAAAATCAATTAAAAGATTTTATGCATTCTTGTTTGCTTCCAACTTCCAGGAGGTTCTGTGTATGCTTTCTTTGGGTTCACCTTGTTATTCGGCTTCTTTGGGCTTGTGAGCTAAGTGCTTAGTGTCCTTTATTTTATAGCTAGGGTCCACTAATGAGTGAGTACATACCATAATCATCTTTCTGGGTTTGGGTTACCTCACTCAGGATAGCGTTTTCTATTTCCATCCATTTGCATGCAAAATTCAAGATGTCATTGTTTTTTTACCGCTGAGTAGTATTCTAATGAGTATATAATC
>PVIU01021655.1:0-31100 GCA_004026605.1 Ondatra zibethicus
ATAACACTTACTGCTCTTCCAGAGCACCCAAGTTCCATTCCCAGCACCCACATCAGGCTGTTCACAAGTGCATGTAACTCCAGCTCCAAGGGATCTGACATCCTTGTCTGGCTTCCAAAATCACCTACACACATGTGGCACACACACACACACACACACACACACACACACACACACACACACACACACACACACACACACGGAGGTGGACATGGGGGAGGGAGGCACAAAAAAGGAAAGAAACAAGCAAAGCGTATTGAATGCTCCTTAGGTTTTACCTGACACCATAGGTAATTCTCTTCTGACCCAGGAACTCACAAAATGTTCTCCCTGAGGGAAAGAAATTCAGGTTACTGACTGATTTATTTATAAAATATACATCTGTCTGTGAGCTGCAACGGAAGGACTCCCCTGACTAAAGCGACGTTTCATTAGAGCGGCAGAAGTGTTGGCAAAGTAGGCCTTTAGTTTGATTTCTATTGATTTCGGATTTTTTTTTTATGCAGTACAGACCATCAGCCAATGTTTACCTGTGCAAACGGGAGCTTTCTCGGGGTCACTCTTCCTAGACACACAGCTCAGCAACAGAACTGCAGTCACACACAGATGCATTTGACTCAGGGGGAACTGAGCCACGGGAAGGAAGTTCACCTCAGAAGGACCTTTCTAACTGAGCCACTTTCCCTCTGAGAAAACTGCACCCAGACTTTCAGCCCTGCTCTCTGCAGACACAGCCTCTGAGTCATCAGCCATTACATTCTCCTTTGGCTTCTGTTTGAGCCAAGTCTCCCACTGCTTGTCACCAGGAAGCCCATACTAGTTTAGAACCTAGACAACCAGGGACAGGAGCCCGCTCTGAGTGTCCTGCTGTCACCAGGTTCTAGGGCAGAAGACGGGGTTGGGCATCCAGATGGTTGAAGCAGAAGGAAGCGAGGGCAGTGGGCTCAGTCAGTGGGGGAGGATGAAGGAGGCAGCTGAAGTCACCCAAAGGCAGCCTGAAAAACCACATATACATGGTTCCAGCTTAGCAAGACAAGATTTTTGTGTCTCCACTCCGCAGAAGAGATATGCTCACTTGAATCCATGAAAAAATAAAACTCTTCAATGAATCCACACTGGTGGAAAGAGTTTGCTGCTGTGAATTACCGTAACATGAACAAATCCCTCATAGCTTTTGATATACTGGGCAATTTCCTCCGAGGATTTCTTACTTCGAAGAAATTCACACCTATAATTAAAAACATAATTAAAATTACCTCAGTACTATGATGACTTTCTGTATGACAATAAATATTTGCTAAAATCCTATGAAAGTGTTGAATTTGATCTTTCAATAAAACTGTTCAAATTTCCCGAGAGCTTCCTCATGAAGATTAACGTCATGCTGTTAGAAAGATTTAAATCATAGTACTGATGAGATCTGTCACTATCTAAAGCCGAACCTTTGCCAGTTAGTCTTCGTCAACTTGACGCAAGCTGGAGTCATCTGGGAAGAGGGAGCCACGGCTAAGAAAATCCCTCTATCAGATTAGACTGCAGTCCAGTCTGTGGGGCATTTTCTCGAATAATGAGAGATGTGGGAAGACCCAGTCCACTGTGGGCAGTGCCACCCCTGGGCAGGTGGTCCTGAGAAGCATAAGAAAGGTATCTGGGCACGAGCCTGGGAGCAAAGCAATAAGCAGTGCTCTTTCATGGCTTATGTCTGCTCCTGCTTCTGTTCCTGCCCTGATGACCCTCCATGGTGGACGGTAATGTGGACATGTAGGCCAAATAAACCCTTTCCCTCTCAGGTCGCTTTTGGTCATGGTCCAGCAGACCATGTGGCAAACCTTCATCTTATTTTAATTTTCTTTCAAGACAGGGTCTCCCTCTGTTGCGGTGGTGATGACATGCTCTTGACCTCAAGCACAGCCTAGACTGCAGGCCTACCCTGCTGTAGCCTGCTGTTCTTTTCTTGAAACAAATATGCAATAGAATCAAAGATAGTGATTCACAGTAAGTGGAGTGTGGGACACACACACACACACACACACACACACACACACACACACACACTAAATCAATGTAAAGAATCCCAAGGGCTGGCAGGAGAAGGGCCTGTGATTACTGACTAAGATATTTAATGGCATTAGGTATTAAAGCTCATCTTTTTAGGAGACATAATGACACTGTGGTTCTTTTCTCTTTATTAGTCATTATTTAAAGCTATATGCTAAAAGAATAACAAATGGAATCATGTGATATCTGGAATGTGCTTTGACATAACCTGATCATCACTATTCCGAGCAGATGCAGGGAAGGAGACAGGTGAAACATGATTTGAGCAGGCAGGGACAGGTGCTCACTGTACTGTCTCTACTTTGTGAGATTCCATAATGAAAGTCTGGAAACTATGTACAGGAATGAACCTGTATGTGGCACAAACAAAAACAATAGACACAAAAAACACCACTGAACACATTATGAAAAAATAATTAAAATATGCCTTCCTTTCCAAAGCAGAGTGAAAGACCACTGCAATTACAAAAACTCCGAATCTCTGAAATAAAATACACCTGTTTTCCCTCATTTGGCGCTGGTGTGTGGTCACCTAGGCCTCTAGTCTCTTTGCCATTTTTTTTTTAAACCAGAAGATGACCTTGAACTCCTGATTCTCCTGTCTCTACCCTTGTAGTGTGGGATTACAGGTGTGTGCCACCACGTCCAGCAAGTGTTTTCTTCGTGCATGTTCCGCAGTAAATGAAACCACTTGTAATATCTTAAACATTGTTACTATTTTCTTTCATTTATACACCATTTCCATCCCTTTGCAGATTCACTCATATGTTAGTTAAGGTAAATCATGAAACTGCTACTTGACAAGACATTGTAGTATTGGGAACAATAAAACAACATTTAGCTGGCCGATGGTGGTGCATGCCTTTAATCCCAGTATTTGGGGGCAGAAGCAGTCGAGTCTCTGTGAGTTTGAGGCCAGCCTGGTCTACAGAGTGAAATACAAGACAGTCAGGACTACACAGAGGAACCCTGTCTTGGGAAAAACAAAACCAAATGTTTAATAACGGTTGGGAGGGACCGGAGAGCATGCACTTGACACTTGCAGAAGACGTGAGTTCATAGCCCAGCACCCACTTTTTACAGCTGCTTGGAATTGCAGCTCTAAGGTTCTGACACCTCTGGCCTCCATTGGCACCTGCACTAACTTGTACTTACACACCATCCCCCGAATAATTAAAAACAAAACTTGAACCTGGGGAGATGCCTCAGTAGGTAAAGTACCTCAGCATAACTACAAAAGCATGATATTGAATCTGTGTTGATTCTGTAAAAGCAGGGCCCAGTCCACCATGTCTCCAATTCTAACCCTGGAGGAATGGAGTCAGGCGGATCCCAGGTTGCCTATCTCAAAATATAAGGTGGAGAATGATGGAGGGCGGGAACCTATACCAACATGTGACCTCCCCACCGGCATGGACGAATACACATACGTACACGAATACACATATACACACTACATACCAACACACCACACACATAAACACACTCTACACACATCAACACACATCACAGAAAGTATAAAAATGAAAAAATGATAAATCAAAAATAACATAAAAGAGAAAGAGCTATTTAAGTTCATGTGATTTAAAGTTTTCATCATGTGACCAGATCTTCCTTGTTTGAAAAATTCTGGGATGATCCCATTTTAGATAAGAGAAATATCAGAACTCATGTGGTACTCCAACAATGTTGGTCTTTTTTCTCTAGGTTCATCGTGCTAAAAACAAACAAACAAACGAAACAAAACCAAAAATAAAAGCTAAAAATACGAATGAAGTGTTTGTCTGCTTACGTGGGGAACCACTTGGCATGCTCCTTCCAAGGATCATCTCCTTCTTCCCAGTTTCCCAAACATCCAGCACAGGAGAAACACTGCACGGTGTCCCTTTTACCTACAATGCAATGATGTGTTCTGACTGGCCAGCAATGGCACCAGGTGCGACCTTGGAGCTGATCATATTGCAGCAGAACAAGCATGCCTGTTCTTCCATGACCTCTCTGGCTGGATCGCTGTCCAGAATCCCACTGCCCTCAATGACCCCTTCTGAACTCTGGACCTCCATCTCCCAGCATGGCCTTCCCCACATCCACTGCCCTAAATGACCCTGTCTGTGCTGTGGACCTCCGTCCCCCAGCATGGCCTTCCTCCATATCCACAGCCCTTCTATACATGATGACTTCTCAGAGACAGAGGTTACTCTTTAACTTTCAGGATCAAAGGGATGGAGATGCTAGGATTTGCTAAAATGATACCATTAGAAGGCTTAAGAGTTAGTTTTGCCGCATCGTTTAAATGGAAACGGAGGTATGTTTCTCTAGTTCTTTGAACCTCAGTGAAGTCACCTATGAAATGTGGGGAAGGGCAAACAGGTCAAATTAGAATTAGTGCTCAATGCATGCACAGCTTATATAAGTGGGTCCCCAGCACACCACAGACGCTGCTATAACGTCATCCACATCTCTCCTAACACCTGCGTGTGTGGCTAAGGCATTTCAAAGTGCTGTGTTCTCAAAGGCAGCTTGCTTCTGGATGGGGGTTAAACAAGAACAAGCAGCATCCTTTCAGAACTAAAGAAATTAAATGAATCAAGGAAATACATGAGCAGTCATGTTCATGAAACTAGAGGACAGTGGGACCAATCTATCTCATGATCCATTCTCAGCACCTAGAATTGAACTAGGGTTTTCTGCAGTCTTTTTAGTTTTGTTTTCCAGTGCTGGCACTAAGCAATAGCTATGTTAGCCCTCTAGTGATGAGCTACACCCTCAACTTTCAGTTAATAGTTTCTCAGGCCCACATTTACAGAAAAGAACCTTCTATTTTACACATACTGGGCAAGATAATAGTGCTACGCTAAAAGTAAATTAAAGAGGGAGGAAAATTATTAAAGTGGATGATTAATTAACCAGATCTCCTCTACCACAATTAACAAATAAAGAATGATTAACAAGGGGTAGTGGAAGAAGAGGAGCATGGGAAGGAGGAAGAGTAGTAGGAGAAGGTAGAGGAAGAACAGAGGAGGAGGAAAAAGGAGAAGAGGAAGAAGAAAATCAAGAAAAGAGGAACGAAACCCTGGAGAGATTGCTCAGTGGTTAAGAGGGCTCTGGCAGGGGAGTGGAGCTTGGTTCCCCGCACCCACTTTAGACATTCACAACCACTGGAATCCACTGCTCCCAAGGGTCTGATGTTCTTCTCTGGACTCCTGCACTCTCAAGTGAAAACCCCTCACCCCTCACACAAGTACATATATTTTTTAAAAAAATGGAAACTAAACTTTATATTTTACAGAAACACATCACAAAATAGAATTCAGTTACCTGTAAAGACGAAGCCAGCTGCTGAGAGTACACGTGGTGATGTCCCATGGGCATAGAACGGCCAGTTCTCAAAGGACTCCAGTCTGGCCTCCTCTTCTTGGTACCTTGCTTTGCCACCCCTCAGCTTCTCTGGACTCTTCACCCTTATGTCATACTTGCCAATGTTTCCAACATCTTTGCCCAAAAGGAACGCGCATTCTGGACGCAATCTCTTGTGGTTTTCTATGGGAAGGTTCCTGAGTCTGGTGCAAAAGAGGATTAAGCTACAGCAGAAGCACTGAACCCCAAGTTTCACCCCAGTATGGTAAAACCCAGCAGCTGCCATCTCCTGTGGCGTCCATGATCTGAATGTGTCATAGGTCATAAAAGTCTTTAATCGTTTGGCTTCACTGCGCATCTGTGAGTTAAAACCTTTCTTCATTTTCATTCGTAAGTTATGGTCTTCTTCTTCTTGTCTTTTTAATACCTGAAGTGCATCTACACCCAGAAGAGCAGAGAACTCAGAGGCCAAATCATCATCGAATTCAGAAATCCTCTCCTCAAAGGCTTCTCCCTGGGTGGCCATTTCTAATGGAGAAAGGAAAGCAGAGGATTGGTGTCTGTGATATTTTTACTTTAAAGGTTGTGTCTCAGGGCCAGAGAGACAGCTCAGTGGTAGAGTGGCTTGCCACTAGCCCAGTGACTTCAGTTGGTTCCCCTGCAACCCTCAAGGTAAGTAGGAGACAAGTGACTCTTATAAACTGACCTTTGCAAAGGCCAAAATAGGCCTGAGGCAATGAACTCCACCTTGGGTTGGAGTGGGCCTGAGAAAGCAAGCTCCACCGAGGGGGGCGGATCCAGCCTAGGGACATTTGCAGATCAGGGATGAGCACTGAGTGCCTACATAAAGAAGCTGGAAAAATCCCACACTAGTGAATTAACGGAACATTTGAAAACTTTAGAACAAAAAGAAGCAAACTCACCCAAGAGAACTAGATGGCAGGAAATAATCAAATTGAGAGCTGAAATCAACAAAATAGAAACAAAGGAAACAATACAAAGAATCAATGAGACAAAGAGTTGGCTCTACCAGAAAATCAACAAAATAGACAAACCTTTATCCAAACTAACCAAAAGACAGAGAGAAAATATCCAAATTAACAAAGTCAGAAATGAAAACGGGGACATAACAACAGACACAGAGGAAATACAGAGAATCATCAGGTCTTATTTCAAAAACCTGCACTCCACAAAATTGGAAAAGTTAAAGGAAATGGATAATTTTCTGGATTATATCACTTACCAAAATCAAATCAAGACCAGATAAGCAAATTAAACAGCCCTATAACTGCTGAAAAAATAAAAACAGTAATCAAAAGTCTCCCTACCAAAAAAGCCTAGCACCAGATAGCTTCAGCTCAGAATTCTACAAGACTTTCAAAGAAGAATTAATACCAATACTCCTCAAATTGTTCCCCACAATAGAAACAGAAGGAACATTGCCAAACTCTTTTTATGAGGCTACAATTACTCTGATATCCAAACCTCATACAGACATTACTAAGAAAGAGAATTACAGACCAATCTCATTCATGAACATTGATATAAAAATACTAAATAAAATACTGGCAAATTGAATCCAAGAACACATCAGAACCATCATCCACCATGATCAAGTAGGCTTCACCCCACAGACGCAGGGATGATTCAACATATGAAAATCTGTCAACATAATCCACCATTTAAACAAGCTGAAAAATAAAAACCACATGATTATCTCACTAGATGCCGAAAAAGCTTTTGACAAAATACAACATCCCTTCATGATAAAGGTCTTGGAGAGAGCAGGGATGCAAGGAACATACCTAAACTCAATAAAGGCGATATACAGCAAGCCAACAGCCAACATCAAACTAAATGGAGAGAAACTCCCAGCGATCTCACTGAAACCAGGAACAAGACAAGGTTGTCCACTCTCTCCATACCTCTTCAATATAGTTCTTTTTTTGGGGGGGGGTTCGAGACAGGGTTTTGCTGTAGTTTTAGAGCTTGTCCTGGAACTAGCTCTTGTAGACCAGGCTGGCCTCGAACTCACAGAGATCTGCCTGCCTCTTCAATATAGTTCTTGAGGTTCTATCTAGAGCAATAAGGCGCCAAAAGGAGATCAAGGGGATACAAATTGGAAAAGGAGAAGTCAAACTCTCACTATTTGCTGATGATATGATAGTTTACATAAGTGATCCCAAAAATACTACCAAAGAAATTCTGCAAATCATAAACACTTTCAGTAATATAGCAGGATGCAAGATTAACTAAAAAAAAATCAGTAGCCCTCCTGTACAGATGATAAAAGGTCTGGGGAAGAAATCAGAGAATCAACACCCTTCCCAATAGCCACAAATAGCATAAAATATCTTGGAGTAACTTTAACCAAACAAGTGGAAGACTTGTATGACAAGAACTTTAAATCTTTGAAGAAAGGAATTGAAGAAGACACCAAAAAGTGGAAAGATCTCCCATGCTCTTGGGTAGGTAGAATTAACATGGTAAAAATGGCAATTGTACCGAAAGCAATCTATATTCAATGCAACATCCATCAAAATCCCAGTAAAATTCTTCACAGACCTTGAAAGAACGGCACTCAACTACATATGGAAAAGCAAAAAACCCAGGATAGCCCAAACAATCCTGTACAATAAAAGAACTTCTGGAGGCATCACAATTCCTGACTTCAAACTCTACTACAGAGCTCAGTACTAAAAACAGCCTGGTATTGGCATAAAAAACAGACAGGAGGACCAATGGAACTGAGTAGAAGACCCTACTCAGTTTTAATCCACACACCTTCTAATACCTGATTTTTGATCAAGAAGCAAAAAATATCAAATGGAAAAAAGAAAGCATATTTAACAAATGGTGCTGGCATGACTGGATATCAATATATAGAAGAATGAAATAGATCCATATCTATCACCATGCACAAAACTCAAGTCCAAATGGATCAAAGACCTCAACATAAAGCCAGCCACACTGAACCTTATTTAAGAGAAAGTGGGAAGTACACTTAAATGCATTGACACAGGAGACCACTTCCTAAATATAACCCCAGTAGCACAGACACTGAGAGAAACAATTAATAAATGGGACCTCCTGAAACTGAAAAGCTTCTGTAAAGCAAAGAACATGGTCAACAAGACAAAACAACAGCCTACAGAATGGGAAAAGATCTTCACTAACCCCACATCAGACAGAGGTCTGATCTCCAAAATATACAAAGAACTCAAGAAATTGGTCATCAAAAGAACAAATAATCCAATAAAATAAAATGGAGTACAGACCTAAACAGAGAACTCTTAGCAGAGAAATCTAAAATGGCAGAAAGACACTTAAGGAAATGCTCCACATCCTTAGTCATCAGAGAAATGCAAATCAAAACAACTCCGAGATTCTATCTTACACCTGTAAGAATGGCCAAGATCAAAAACACTGATGACACCTTATGCTAGAGAGGCTGTGGAGAAAAGGGAACACTTCTGCATTGCTTGTGAGAATGCAAGCTGGTACAACCCCTTTGGATCTTAGTGTGGTGATTTCTCAGAAAATTAGGAAACAACCTTCCTCAAGACCCAGTAATACCACTTTTGGGTATATATCCAAAGGATGTTCAACTGTCGTCAAGGACATGTGCTCAACTTTGTTCATAGCAGCTTTGTCATAGCCAGAAACTGGAAACAACCTAAATGCCTCTCAGCTGAAAAATGGATAAGGAAAGTGTGGAATATTTACACAATGGAGTACTACTACCCAGCAGAAAAAAAGTACGATATCTTGAATTTTGCAGCCAAATGGATGGAGCTAGAAAACATCATTTTGAGTGAGGTAACCCAGACTCAGAAAGACAATTATCACATGTACTCACTCATAGGTGGTTTTTAAACATAAAGCAAAAAAAAAAAAATCCCACAAATCAGAATACCAGAGAACCTAGACAACAATGAGGACCCTAAGAGAGACATACATGGATCTAATCTACATGGGAGGTAGAAAAAGACAAGATCTCCTGAGTAAATTGGGAGCATGGGGACCTTGGGGGAAGGTTGAAGACGAGGGGAGAGGCAGGGAGGGGAGCAGAGAAAAATGTAGAGCTCAATAAAAATCAACAACAAAAAAGTAAGTATTAAAAAAAAGAGAGAAAAAGAACAACCTTGTCACTAGCGTGCGAAATGTCCTGCAATGGTCCTTTTGGAATTCTTCAGTCCTCAGGACTCTGGACTCTGTGACTGTGATTTTACAGTCGTCTCTGGATAGCCCCACCCCTTACAGTCTCCTTAGCTAGTATGAAACAGAGGTCACGTTCTTATCTATAGACACAATTGCCCAACTCTAACATCCTGCTCCTTCCCTTTAGAAGGAACTGGCCAAGACTTGGCAGCCTATGTTTTGGTTGTGAGCCTAGCCTTTTACAGCTGAGCCATCTCTCCAGCCCGACTTGGCAGCCTATGGCTTTGCTTAGTTACTTTCATTTTCAATCAGCACAACCTGGACTTACTTTTTCTGTTGCCGGGATAAAACACCGTGACAAAAGAAGCTCACAGAAAATACAGCTTATTCTAGCTTATAGCTTGAAGATATATTTCCACCGTGGCACAGGAGACTCGGTGTCAGGAGCAGGAAGCCAGATGGACGCAGAGCATCAGCAGCAAGGAATAGAGAAAATGAATGAGAAGTGGCACCAGGCTATAAAGTCTCAGGCCTGTCCCTAGTGACCCACTTCCTCCACCAGGCTCCTCCTCTTAAAGGTTTCAAAATCTTACCAAATAGCAGCCCGGCAGGAAGCCAAATGCTCAAACACATGATCTGGACTTAGGAGACTTTTCACATTCAGACCACAGCATAAACCAGACAGTGTCTTCCCCTAACATCTGTGTGTGGATACCTCCTCCCACACTCTCCTCCTTGTCTTCTTTTTAATTTTCTAAAATGATTTTACTTATCAGGTGTCTGTGCACATGGACTGTTTCTGATCTAATGGAATCTTCACCTTAATGACTTTATTCTAATCACCTTACTTAGAGCCTGCTATGCCCAAGTTACTGGTCCCCAAATAAATTCACGGAGCCTAGGTCCCGATGCAAATGACATGAGGGTTTTTAGTTACATAAACTTGAGTTTGGACTACTCCTCTACCACACCAATACAGTGGGTGACGGAAGTGCAGTGGTGAGCCCAGGGAAGGGGTGAACTTTAAATGGGAAACGCCTTAATCAGGGGGAGTTCATGTCCAGTTGTTTTGGGATTGGGTAAGGAGGGCATAAAGTAAGGTAGTATCTGAAATCATGGGTTAGTTTTTGGGTGTGAAATCCCTAACAAAGAGCCATTAATAACTGACAAGGTATGTTCAAAGACAGGATGCCTCCTAGGGACAGCTGGACCTCGTTAAATTTTATGGCCCTGCTCCCTGGCTTCTTAATTAACTATTTTCAGGGCATCTGTTCAAATTCTGCTATCACAGCACATTTTTGGAGCTGAGATCAGCCCCTCCTCTCATTATATGACTTAAGATGAAGCCCTTTCTTTAAAATGGAGTTTGCAAAGTCAGGTCCTCACAATCCCACCTCAAAACACAATAAAATTCCCACTCCTTGATCTTATAACAGGTATTCCATTTCAACAGGACCCTTTGCGGAACACTCAAACCACAGTGGGACGGCTAACCTTGGTTCTCAACTTGACTGTATCTGGAATCAAATAAAATGCAAGCTCTGGGCTTTTCTGTGAAGGATTTTCTTCATCAGGTTATCTGAAGCAGAAAGACTCATCGTAAAGGCGGGCCATACTCTCTGGCGGCAGCCGAAGATAAAAGAACATGGAAGAAGGAAGCTGCTTTTCGCTTGGGCCCTCACTCTCACTGGCAAGGTCATCTATCCTGTTGCCGCCGTGGCATTCCTTCACAGGTATTAGAGCCAACTTCTTCATGATTAAAATGTAGCCTGCAGAGCAGCAGCTCTCCAGGACCCTCCAGGACTCCAGGGCCAGACTGGGGCTGCTGAGACGTCCAGCCTTGGAGACTGAACAACTACCAGATGCTTGATCTCACAGTGTAAGACAGCCAGATCAGTCTTCCCAGCAAGAGACTGAGTGCTGAGCCCTAAATGGGACGTCCTTCCCAGTGCCTTCCCCTGTACTACCGAGGCTCAGGAAGGATGTGCAGAGGAGGCAGAAAGAATGTAACAGGAATGATAGGGAGGAGAGCCGTGGAGTGAAAACTGCTGGGCTTGATGTGACCATTGCACCCGTGAACTCACGCCAGCTGTGACTAACTGCACAAGATGGACACAGTCAATCCAGCCAAAATTCTCTCATGGGTAAATGACGTCTTCTCCAGGCCCCATTCCGTATTGGAGAGCTATGAGCAGTTGACAGCTCAGGAGGAGGAAGAACCATTCCTGTTTTTACAAATACATGGCCACTGGCAGTTTTCCCAATCCCCAGTTTATGAGCCCATGCACACAGTCATACGGACAGTATTAATTGAATTTAGTGAGTATGAGAGGAGGGGAGGGTGTGAGAGAGAGATCAAAGATGAAGTTAGGAGTGTACTATATTTAGTAGGATTTTAAGTGGAAAGAAGGGTGGGTATTGTCACATTTCATTGTATATATGTATGAAATTTTAAAGAATAAAAAATTAATATGAAAAAATAACAAAATGTTCATAGACTATTCAGAGAACGGCAAGGAGGCCAGTGGGGTCAGAGTGAGAGGAAGGACAGATGAGGGAGATGGGGATAAAGGAGAACCAAGGCGAGGGCATGGACAGGCCACTGTTGGGTTACAGCATTAACTCTGCATGAGGAGACACTGGCGAACAGTGAGGTGGGGTAGATCATGACCTGACTTCAGAAAGAGCCTTCTGAACGTGTGGGTGTGGTGGGAACACACCACGGGTTCCCAGGAGGGAATCAGGCTAACCTGTGGGCTCTGCTGGACTATGCAGCTGGAACCACCAGGATTTGCCAGTGTGTGACGTGTACAGTAGAAAGAGATAAACTAATGGTAACTCCAAGGCACCCCTTAGAGAAGGGAGCATTCAACTGCGGCTTGCTTACAGCCCTAGACGGCGTTTGTCCACGATCATCATGGTGGGAAGCAGACGGGCATGACACTGGGACAGCGGCTGAGAGCTTTACATCTTGAGCTGAAGACAATAGGCAGAGAAAGAGGCTTTGGAAACCTCAAGACCCCAGTGACAAATCTACTCCCATCAGACCACATCTTCCAACTCTTTCCAGACAGTCCCACTGACTGGGGACCAAACATTCAAACATGTGAGCTGGCAGGGGCCAACTCATTCAAACCACCGGAGGCCTTTTAAAAATGATTTATTTTCTATTATTTTTCAATCCTGTGTAGGTGTGTGTCTGTATGTGCGTGTGTGTCCATGAATGCATATGTGCATGTGTGTGTAGGTGCCTATGGAGGCCAGAGATGGAATTACAACTGGATGGTGAACCATTCAAACCTGTGTCCTGGAGACCCAACATGGATTCTCTGCAAGGGTAGTTCATGCTCCTAAACTTCAGCATTAGTTACTATTTTAGGGCTGTGATAAAATGCCATGATCAAGGCAACTTGGAGAATGTAGGGTTTACTTGGGCATCTGTTCCAGAAGGATACAAGTCCATCGTGGTGTGGAGACCTGGCAGCACACAGAAGGCATGGCAGGAATGGGAAACTGGGGGTTCATATCTTGAACGCCCACTCACACCACTAGGGC
Source organism: Ondatra zibethicus (assembly GCA_004026605.1). NCBI lineage: Eukaryota > Metazoa > Chordata > Mammalia > Rodentia > Cricetidae > Ondatra > Ondatra zibethicus. The sequence continues at coordinate 13,132 of PVIU01021655.1, forward strand.
CAGTTCTACTGTTTTGCCCAGGTGAGGTGCAAGACTCTCTTGCCCAATTGCTGCAGGGTGTTGTAGAATAATATTTTAAGGTGTGTTGTGTATGTTTAGCTCGGTGAATTGTATTATTGTTATTATTGTGCCTGTCTAGAACACATGATGGTTTAATGAAGCACTGAACAGTCAATAGCGAGGCAGGAGGAAGAACAGGCTGGGCTGATAGGCAGAAAGGGTAAATAGAAGGAGAAATATGGGAGGACGAGGACTTCAGGGGCCAGCCACCCACTCACCCAGCTACACAGCCAGACATGAATGAAAGAAAAGGTATACAGGTATAGAGAAAGATAAAAAACCTGAGGGCAAAGGTAACTGGGATACTTTAAGTTAAGAAAAGTTGGCAAGAAACAAGCCAAGGTAAGGTTAGGACTACTTAAGTAAGTGTTGTTTGATATTTTGTTTGTGTTCTGACAAACAAAGCTTGCTTGGAGATCAGAGGGCACATCTAGCCACAAGTTAACCATGGAGGCCAGACAGCGGTGACACACACCTTTAATCCCAGCACTTAGGAGGAAGCAGGAAGATCAGGAGTTCAAGGCCACCTGGGCTACCGGCAATTGAACCAGTCTAAAAGAGAAACAGAAGTGGGGCGGTGGAGCCTCACACCTTTAATCCAGCACTTGAGGTCTCATGCCTTTGATCCCAGCACTTGGGAGGCTCACACCTTTAATTCCTACACAACTGGGAGATGGAGACAGGAAAATAATGCAGGTAGAGACAGGATCTCCCCCCTTCGGTCAGAGGATTCAGAGAGACAGGCTCTTTCCCATTCAGTCTGAGATTTTGTAGAACTCTCTAACGGCTGGCTGCTCTGCTTCTCTGATCTTTCCTTTTTCACCCTTGATATCTGACTCTGGGCTTTTATTGTTAAGACGAATTAGGATCGTGTTTCAAGTAAGAATAAGCCTCCTTGTGTGATTTATTTGGGAGCTGGGTGGTGGGTTCCCCCAAAAGAGCAAAAGTAAAGTAAAGAACACAACCAACCAACTACATTTTGGCATTCCAACCTGGGGCTAGAGTAAAAGTAAACAATAGAAGAGGGTATTTGAGGAGCAGGGCAGGGTCAGCTCTCCCGTGTGCTGCAGGTGGTGAGGGTCAGGGCTAGTTCTTCCACTCTTGTGATCCTGGGGTCAGCTCTCTTGCCTGTTGCCTGTCATAGGTAGCTAAAGACAGAGAAGGAAGATCCTCTTTCCTTCACACATGCTACCACATAACAGATGGGGCTGGGGTGGGGGAGTGGGTCAGCTCTGCTGCCCTCACACCCCCAGGGCCACCTCACCTGTGTCCCCGACAACAGAGTTAGCTCTAGTGTGCTGCCCACACGAGGTGCAGAGCCTACTCCCCTGTGCTCAGCAGCTGGTGACGGGCAGGGCTAATTCTCCCGCTTTCGTGATGTCGGGACCAGCTCTCTCTCCTGGCACAGGCGGCAACGGATGAGCAGGGGAGGGCATCTGTCTCTCATCCATGCCACCACATGGCAGGTAGCGGGTGGACAGGGTCTGCTCTCCTGCTCTCACGCTCTCAGAGTCAGCTCTAGTTTGCTGCCCGGGTGAGATACACGCCTGAGATGAGGGGCGAGGCCACCTTTTCTTAGTGTTGGAGAGGTGGGACCAGCTCTCCTGCTGCAGTATCCTCCAGCAAGGGGCAGGGCTGTCTGTCCTAGGGCCAGTAAAGGGCCAGGCTGGCTAAGCACGGCCATCAGATTTCCACAGGTGTGGTTCCAATGATCCCCTATGCTAACACCGGCCACAGACATCATCACTGCAGCATGGACCAAGACATGGACCTTGAGCAGCTTGGGACCAGATGTCACCACGGCCCTGGTGCCAGCACACCCAGATCAGTATGGCCCTGGTGGCAACATGGCCCTTGAACACCAAAATGGTCCCAGGTGGATGACCAGACCCTGGGCATCAGAAGAGCACTCAGTGTTAGCAGGAGTCATGGTCATCACCCCAGAATCCGGCTGCTACAGGGCCATAAACACAGACATGTCCCTCAGCAGCAGCCCAGGCCAGGGCCCAGGTGGCTTCACAGGTTACCCAGATCAGTATGACCCTGATAATGGAAAGGCCCTTAGACACTGAGGTGGTCTCAGGTGGGTGAACAGACTCCAGTCATCCGCATGGCTCTCAGTGGTAACAGGAGCCATGAACAGCAACTCAGGCCCTGGCTGCCATAGGGCCACATTGTTCCTTTTTTATGTTAATGAAATCATGTCTGAAGTAGCTATTATTCATAAGTTTATAATTTTATTTCTTACGCTATTTGATCCAATTGTGATATTTTTCTGTTTGCTATATTTTAATGTACAATTTATTTTTTTGGGGTATCGTTTACCTCTTAGTTAGGGTTCCTATTGCTTTGAAAAGACAGCATGATCATGGCAATTCTTATAAAGGAAAACACCTAATTGAGAGTAGCTTAGATTTCAGAGGTTTAGTCCATTATCAGCATGACAGGAAGCATGGTGGCATGCAGGCACATGGTGCTAGAGAAGTAGCTGAGAGTTCTACATCTGAATTGGCAGGCAACAGGAAGAGAGAGAGAGAGAGCCACTGGGCCTGGCTTAGGCATTTGAAGCTTCAAAGTCCATCCCCAGTGACCCACTTCCTCCCATAAGACCACACCCACTCCAATAAGGCCACATCTCCTAATGCCAGTCCATAAGTTTTCAAATATGAGCCTATGGGAGCCTTTTGTTTGTTTGTTTTTTTGTTTTTGTTTTTTGAGACAAGGTTTCTCTGTAGCTTTGGTGCCTGTCCTGGAACTAGCTCTTGTAGACCAGGCTGGCCTTGAATGGGGACCATTCTTATTCAAACCATCACAGTTTACAAAGAAGCTTGAAAATGAGTTAAATCTTCTAAGGATGCACAGGAGATGTTCAGAAAGGCAGTTGGAAAGGATTCAGGAAGTTGGAGTAGATTGGCATATGGTATATGGGGTCAGGATAGGAAGTTGAAAATTTAACTAGTTTGATTTTTTTGGTTTTGTTTTTCATTTTCCCTTTATTTTTTGAGATAATTATATCATTTTCCATTTTCTTTTCTCCCTCCAAATCTTCCCATATATCTCTCCTTACTTTCTTTCAAATTCATGGCTTCTTTTTGCATTAATTGTTGTTACACATGTATATGTATATTTATATACATGCATATTCCTAAATACCTGCTCTTTCTGTATAATGTTGCTTGTATGTATGTTTTTGTAACAGGCTCCTAACACAGCTAATACCATGAGGAAAGCACCATTTTGACCTTAAAACCCAGCATGTAAGCCCCAACATCTGCCACAACAGGAACAAAACCTAGTCAATCAGAGGTCCATAGTTCCAGGGTGCAAGAAAGTCCTTAAATGGACTAACTTTGCATTTGTCTCTGTAGTTCTCCTTTCCAACTATTAATGCTAACTGAGCTGTGTCAACCAGGATGTGGTTTCTCTTTTTAAAAGACAAAGAGCAGTGAGGATGCAGGCTGCATGATTGGAAAAGCTCCCCGTGCAGTCACTGGCTGATGATAAAGACTGTCTTTTTCAGTTTTAAGAGTATCTGTGTGTGTCCTCTGGTGGACCTACCTCACAGCAACTCAGGCCCTGGCTCCCATAGGGCCACATTGTTCCTTTTTTATGTTAATGACCATTTTGTATTGGATAACCAGTCAGTGTACTCTTCCCTGGGGACAACTATTTCTTCGAATTTCAGTCTTCCTTGGGTCTCTGTAGATCTTTGTGTGGGGGTGAGGCCTCCTGGGCTTTTCCCACCCTGTTTGGCACGCCCACTGGAGTCATCTTCCAGTTCAGGTTAGGGAAGTTAAGTTGTTTAGACATTAAAGGTGTAGACACTAACAGAAGACACAGCCTCACAACAAACTCCCTGAACTCAGGTTCTTACACTCTTTTCGCACCCACTTCTGCAATGTCTCCTGAGCCCTAGGTGCAGGAATTGTTTGGGAGACGTACCCACGGGGATTGGGCTCCACGACTCTGCATTTTTGTTTCTCTTCTGATGTAACAGGAATTGCACTGGGACCACTGAACCTTATTGGAACATTTTACTTTTATCTTTGCAGTGCTAGAGACTAAACCCAGAGGCTCATACATGCTGGACCAGTGAGCAAGCTCTCCAACTCTTCCTAAATTTTATTTTGAGGTAGTGTCTCTCTAGATTGCCCAGGCTGGCCTTGAACCTGTGCATCTCCTGCCTCTGCTTCCTTAGTAGCTTGGTTTCCACACATGTGCTACTGTGCACAACTTACCTAGATTTCTTTTTCCTCTGTGCTACTAAATTTAATGAGCTAAATCAGCTACCACATCATTTCCTTCTGTTTCTAGATTCTGCATTCATGCAGTAGCAGGCTTCCTGTTCTGAGCACCTCTCCCTTGTCACTGCCTCACACACTGTGCTGTCAGGAGAGGGCATTGCTGAGACACTGAGGGAATCAGGGGCTTCTGCTGGTTCTGAAGTCTCTGCAGCACCAGCTCCATCCACAGACACCTGGGGCAGCATACAGTGGCTGGTAGCGCGTAGCATTCTGAGGACTCTTGTAGAATATTAGTTGAAGATGTGTTACATTGGTTTATGCTGTGGAACATTTGTTTAATGACACAAAATTATGTTCGCTCTTTGATGTATTGGTTTAACTCTGTGAAGCTGTGTTACTTTGCCTGTCTCCTGATTGGTCTAATAAAGGGTTCAATGACCAATAGTGGGCAGAGAGAGAAATAGGTAGGGCTGGCAGGCAGAAAGAATAAATGAGAAGAGAAATCTGGGATCAAGGAAGAAGGAACAAGAAAAGAAGGAGGGGAGGGCATCAGGGGCAAGCCACATCGTTACACAGTCAACCATGGAGTAAGAAGAAAGGTGAATACTATAGAGAAAGATAAAAGCCCCGGTAGAAGGGCTAACTTAAGAAAAACCGGCTAGAAACAAGCCAAGCTTAAGCCAGGAACTCACAAGTAAGAATAAGTTTCCTCCGTATGTTTATTTGGGAGCTGGGTAACAAGTCCCCCCAAAAGACTAGAGAGTAAAAATGGCCAACTACAGACTCTTGAAGCCAAATACAACCCAGTAGCTCCCAGGCTGCAGTCCCACAGCCCTAGCAAGCGTTGGTGTCCTGGCTGTGTCCAGCAAGGCGTTGCTGTAAACACTAGGGTTTCTCAGCCTAAGGACAAGAGGCTGAGTGTGGCCAGAGTTCCTATTACTCCTCACAAGCCAACCTCTTTATTCCAGTCCTCAGTTGGAGCTAATGACTGCATTAAACTTTCCCCAAATTTCCCTCTGGCAAACATCCTCATGATTCTGTCCTTTCAATGGACTAGATTATAAAAGTTTTAGCATATCATATAAGCAAAAAGGTAATCCATCTGTCTAAACAGAGACAGCCTAAGTTAATGCCTTTCTTTCAGTGCTCACGATGGCACTCAAGGGCCTCATGGATATGAAATAGGCACATTATCTTTGAGCCACACCACAAACTTGAATTTTTATTAACTATAAAAAATAGTACAGACAAAACAAAAATTAATACAAAGTGAATGAAAATAGGAGTACTGTCTATATAACTCTCGAGAACTTTCTCCCCATGACATGACCAGTGCTTTTTCTTTAATTAAAAGAAATCTTTTCAAAAATTCTTTCCCCCAGCTTAACAGAGACATCTTAGCAAATAAAATGCATGCTGGTTTTTTTTTTTTAACAAAATCACAGTCATCCAATTTTATCAGTAAAGACTCGGAAGCCTGCTGTGGGATGGTCCTTCTGTATATAGTGAATATGTATTATTCTCATTGGTTAATAGTAAAGCTGTTTGGCCTATAGAAAGGCAGAATAAAGCTAGGCTGGACAATAAAACTGAGGACTTGGATGTAAAAGGGCAGAATTGGAGGAGATTCCAGTGAGTCATCCAAGAAGCAAGATGCCAGAGGACCCATAAAGCCACAGGACACATGGCAATATGAAGATTAACAGAGATGGGTGAATTTAAAAGTAAGAGCTAGTTAATAATAAGTCTGAGCTATTGACTGAGCATTCTGTAATTAATATAAGCTTCTGTGTGTTTCTTTGGGACTGGGCATTCAGAAAGAAAAACTCCACCTCCATTTACAGGAGCTAGATGCTGGAATGATAGCCTGCTAGCTCAGAGAGGCAGAGAAAGCACCCAGTTGACCTTCCTCCAACAACAAAGTCAAAGAAAAAGAGCTTTTTCTTATGCCATCTCAAATAAAACTCCTCAAACTGAATGTCCCTCCCTTCTACTTCATGGTCGTTTCTCTATCCATCCTCCTGTTTCCCTCTTACTCTCTATCATTTTTCCTGTGTTAGCTCCCTGCCAACTGGTTGCTTGCTCTGCCTGTTAACTTATGGTTGACTTTATTTAATCCTGTTTACAATATTCAAACAGAAAGCTCTTGGATTCAAGGTGTGTGATATGACTAAGCCACACCATAACTAGAAAAAGAATTTTCCAGTAAATATTGAAATCTTCAGGTTTACAATGTAATCAGATATTCTGCAAGATAATGCATATTTGAGGTATACCAGGCAAGTGCATAGCAAGTTAATTCATTGTCTGACTCAATGTTCTTTTGCTGTGAATAGACCTAATGACCATGGCAAATCTTATAAAGGAAAACATTTACTTGGAACTATCATACAGTTTTAGAGATTTATTCCCTTCTCTTCATGGCAGGAAAAATAGCTGCATGCAGACAAACATGATGCTGGAGATGTAGCTGAGAGACCCACATCCAGATCAGCAGACAGCAAGAAGAGAGAGAGACTCAGCCTGGCCTGAGCATTTGAAACCACAAAGCCCACCCCAGTGACACACTTCCTCCAACAAGGCCACACCTCCTAACAGTGTCATCCTCTAATGAGCAAACATTGAATTGTATGAGCCCCTAGGGCTCATTGCAATTTAAACCATCACATGGATACATCTAGATCTCCTTACTAGAAAGAATCGTATATACTGAGAACCATGGATGCCTAAGAAAACCATGAGACCATTACCTCACATACAAAGCTCTCAAAATCCTCTACAACAAAGCAGTTTTCTTTAAACTCAATTTCTTCCTCACATTGGTTATGGATGAGGGATTGTGTAAGCAAACATGGCCACACCAAGGCTGGTGAATGTACAGAAGCCCTGTGGACATTACAGAGTATCTCTGGAAAGAGTCACCTGCATCCTGTCATCATGAGTGGGACTGACTCATCCTTACACTGGCCATTTCTCACCCCCTCAGATACTCCTTCCATGTTGTAGCTTTGACACAGATCACTGTTCCTTTCCTCTCCTCTTCCTGTTGACCTTGGCCATGGAGGGTTCTTGGTATGAATTTGAGTGAAGTGTTAGACTTTAGACACGAGGACCATACAAGGCCTGCCAAGGCCGGCTTGCCATAGCTCCTGAATTCAGTGGTGGGCATGCAGACTTCAGTAAATCACCATCCTTAGGTTGGAGAGGTCGTTCAGGGATGAAGAACACTTGTTGCTTCTATAAGACAAAGGTACGGTTCCTAGGCCCCAAATGGAGGCAGCCATCTCTAACTACAGACCCTGGGGATTCAACACGCTTTCCTGACCAGTGCAGACAGCAGACACGAAGGCAGTGCACAGACATAGATGCAGGCGAAAACACCCACCCATATAAAATAAAAATAAAGGAAAAAACTACCAGCTTTCCATACTTAATAGCCTTGTATATGCAATCACTAGTGAAATGGTTGATATTGGTTTTGGTTTGGAGGTGTGGTTTTACTATATAACCCAAGCTATTATCTCCTGCCTTAGTATCCTAAATTCTGGGATTATCTCACACTCAGGTAGAGTGAAATGTGTTAGAAAATTGGGGTTCAAGAATTGTCAATGGCCCGCAGCAGCATCTTTTACTTCTGAATGACAGGAGAGAAGGGCACTATCCATTTCCAGGAGACAGTCAAGCGTTTGGACTGAGGGTGTCTTTCCTTCACAGCATTAATCACCCTCAGATCCTCTTCATCCAGGAGCCAACTGAGCATCTCAAGCCTGGTGAGGCTGGGCAGTCGGGACACACACTGACTCAGAGCCTTGACAGTGGTGGCCTGAACTTTGATGAGTTCTGGGATATGTCGGGAAATGTTCAGCACTTGCAAGTTTGGTAGGTTGTCCAGGGCTTGAAAGAAATTTCTGTAACCTTCCTCTGTGATCTTGTGATTCATTGAAATAGTTAAGTTTTCAAGTTTCTGGAAACCTCCACTGGTTGCTCCCTTGGCTAGAAAACAAAATATTTATGAAAATGAAAACCTAAGGACTCCAATAATGGTGACACATTATTGGTACCACTCCCACACCCACGATGAAGAAAGTGGGACATTCTGAACACGACGCTTTAGAGACTGTTCTTAAAAAGCACTAAGCAGCTACTTGGTTGACAGGGAACCACCTGGTCAAACGACAAGCAGTTTGGGAGAAGCAGAACTTGGGAAGCTGAGCACAGAGCTTTGGCTGTCAGGGCAAAGGAGACCTCTCTTCTGGTCTCACAGAAGGACATAGGGCAGGGCAGGGCATGGCTATGGAACAGGTTGCAGCATAGGGGACAGAGAAATTGTGGCCACAGTGTCTCCCTTTCTGCAGAGAAGGGAAGGTGTCAGTCCTCAAAGCTGTCCTCTCACTGGCTACTTCCGTGCCTCCCACCAATGCCCAGAAGGGACTCCCTGGTTACTGAGAGCACGGGCTCTGAAGGAAATGGAGCCAGGCACATGGTGAGTTCTCAGTTACCATGAACCTAAGCCTCTGGAGTGAAGATCTAGTCCAGCTGCGGTCTTGCTTTCAGCTGTCCACCCGCTTCCCCTCATAAGGGAAAGTTAGGGCTGATCTCACCCAGGATCAAGGGGGGCTGGATTTGAAGGCAGAGGCCCTGAGAACGTGTCCCTGTGTCTGAACAGGGATCTTCTGTGGTAGTCAGGAGCTATGCCCCACCCCTGAATGAAGACTCTTCCAGAAGGACTAGAGGAAAGCACAGGCCGCCCCCATCCATGGCCTGTGGTCCCCTGGTTTCCTTTACTCTCCATATTGCACTGTACACTTTCTGATTCTATGTGTGTGTAAGTGCTGTCTCCTAGCTGTGAATTTAAACACTGTCCAGGAGTGACCTGCCAGCTGTCCATCGAAATATGGACACTGTTGCCACAGTGAGATGGTCAGCAAACTCATGACTTGAGTTTGATCCATGGAACCCACAGTGTAGAAGAGAACCAAGAAAATTGAACTCTGACATCTATATACTTGCCAGAGCTCATTCTCTCTCTGTCTCAATAAATAAATAAATAAATGTTCTTAAAGTCTTAGTAAAGTAGGAAATTTTGAAAAATTTTATTTCAAGGCCAGGATGTGGTGACCTATGCTTTTAATCCCAGCACTTGGGAGTCAGAGGCAGGCAAATCTCTGTGAGTTCAAGGCAAGCCTGGTCTACAGAGCAAGTTCCAGGATACAAAGAGAACCTCTGTCTCCAAAAAACAAAAAAAAATTATTTCTAATTTTATGTTTATGAATGTTTTGCCTGCACCCTATCTTAAGGGCACCACAAACATGCCTATTGTCCACAGAGGTCAGAAGAGGGCTGGAGTTACAGGCAGTTGTGAGCAGCAGCTGCATGGGTGCAAAGAATCACACGAAAGTCCTTCGGAAGAGCAGTCAGTGCTCTTAACTGCTTAGTCATATGTCCAGCTCCAAAACATATTTGGTTAACTGGTATGTACTGAGTTCCAACCATATGCCAGGCAACCAGTGATGGGTCCTGGGAAGAAAGGGTTCTGCTCTTGAGTGTGAGGGGGCTGGGGATTAAGATCCCCAAATCTATGTGAGATTCAGTTGCTAGAAAAGCTTTGCCCTAACATTCGGGAAAAGAGTGAAAGTCCATCACAATTTACAATGAACAATGATGAGAGAAGCTACAGAACTCAATGCTGTGCAAATCTTAAGAACAGAAAATGAAGCTGTTACATAAAGGTCGATAAAAGTCGTCAGTCCTATACACACACGCACAGAGATGTACAAACACATGCCCACACATACACACAGGCATAAACACATACACACGCACACCCATGCACGCATGCGTGCACACAAGTTTACGCAAAAACACACATGTACACATATGAACATAAGTACATACAAATACACTGCATGTACACACGCGCACACAAACACATACACATCTCCCTAGCAGTTGTTGCTATTTTGGACACAGGGTCTCTTGCAGCCCAAACTGACCTTGAACCCTTATCTTTACCTTGGCCTCCCCAGTACTGGGATTCCAGACATAATCACTTGCACGCCAGGCTAAATTATTTTGTTTTCTTTTGAGACAGGGTTTTACTCTGGGTAGCTTGGAGCTTGCTATATAGATCAGGCTGCCCTGGAACGCACAGAGATCTTCCTTCCTCTCAAGTGCTGGGACTGAACTCATGCACTACTTCTTCCTACATAGACGGGACTGTTAAAACCTAACCAGCTAACTGTACAGGAGACATACCTTAAATGGTCAGGCCTAGGAAGGGGAAAAGTAAAAGGAAGTAGAAAGACACTGAAAAGGATGCAGGACACCCATACTAATACACAGGAAGTGGGAGTAAGGCAGGAGTCACCACAAGGAAAGAGCTGGTCTACCAGGAAGATCTCACAGCCCTGCACGTGCTGTGCACCTAGCTTGGAGATGTAAAGGCAGACTAGAACTATAAGGAAGGTTGACAAGTGGCAGAGTGTGATGATTGATTGATTGATTGACTGATTGACTTTCCTGGCTGTTGTGATTGAACTCAGGACCTCACACAATCTAAATGAGGACTGCTGAGCTACATCTCCAGTCCCACAGCTGGAGATTTAAACACACCCTCTGGGATTAATTACGGCATAAAGAATGGAACCTCCCTCAAGTGGAGAATGTCCTTAGCTCCTCCTTTAAGGGTTAATCATGGGAGACCACCCTTAGGAGAATGGGATCACCTTAAGATCATGTGTTTTTCTTCCCAGAATTCCCAGCCCCTAGAGCAAATCATTAGGTTTGGTGGGGTCTGCTTGGATTTCTGAAACCCATCTCAGAAAGGGGCGACAATTTCTTTTCCCTCTCTTCTGTCTTTTTCTTTCAGGTGCTGGTCAATCTGAAAGATCCTCCTCAAATAAAGCTTTGGGTTTCCTTACCATGAGAATCATCAGTGTCTAACTGTAAGGGATGGACAACACCTACTGCAGTCAGAATGTGAAGCAACCTCTGGGGAGGGAGAAAACAGATACAACACCATGGACAGGCTGGCTCCTTTGCTTATTTAATCGTTTGTGCTCAACGTCTCATGGAACCCAGTCTAACCTTGAACTGCCAAACCCTTGAACCCTGAGCCTCCAAAGTGTTGAATTACAGACATGTGATACAGCTATCCAAAAACATGGTTTTAATCAATCTATGTAAGGTAACTCAGAAATTCCACCCCAAGAAATGACTAAACACGTACACTGTATGAGAATGTTCTTAGAAGCAGTTCACAGAAACCATCTTCTAGAAAAAATTCATTGAATGGACACATAGAGTGCAGACATGGTCAAACAATGGAATAATGACACACAGTGAAATTAATGTACTCTGGTCACATGTGTTACTATGAATATAAAGCACAAACACATATTCAGATAACACGGACACTGCCTTATGGTATGGATCCCCTTACATGAAAAGTCTAGTCACAAATGAATTTCTGGTGAAATAAGCAGTGCAGTGGTCACTGTGGAGGAAGTGGAGGGTGCAGTTGGAGGATGAACATGGACTGGGTGTCTGGGCACTGGTGAAGGTCTGCGTCATCATCCGGCTGATCTACAGTGACTTGGATAACAACATTTTCAGCAATGTGAACAGGAAAATGGATCCAGTTCTATGCTCCAGCATGTTGCACTTTGTTTACATACTGTCAATATCCAGTTGACGAACAGAGAATCTGCCAGGTGTCTGAAACACCAGGTGTCAGAACAGAGATTTATTGGTTCAGTGTGTGTGTGAGAGAGGCACTGGGTTTAATTCTGAGCACTGGGAAAACAAACCACAGGTGGATGGCTTCTATACCCCTCTAAAAAAAGAGGCTGTTGACCTTGCTAGTCTGACCAGGATGAACCTGAGGCTGGAGGACATGAGAGGAAACACTGGTTGTGGACATGAGGAACAGTTTGGAAGACTTTCCCATCCTAGACGTTTGCAGCAGACAGCTCCAATGATGCCATTGCTTCCACACAGGGGAAACCCTTTCCCGGAGGGAAACTCACCGATTTCCATCACACTATCATCATCCAAGGTGTGGTGAAAGGCAAGAACTCGGAGACACTGAAGCTGCAGACACTGCTGGACAATCAGTCTGGCCACTTGCTGGATCCCGTCCCCAGTGGGAAGGAGCAGTTCCTCCAGGCTCCTGAGAGAACCCAGAGCCTGGGCTGTGGGAGACACCACAAAGCCATCCTCAGCAGCTGTCCCATCACGAGCAGCTATGACCAGGACATCTGCAGTCTAGGAGGCCCCACCCTCCTGGACACTTCCTCTCCACGGAAAGGAGAAGGGATCAGCACACAGCTGTTCCCTGCTGCTCTCTGCAGCTGTCTCCTCCATCCTCCCTAACCTGTCTCTCAACACAAGTCCAGGCTGTCTCTCCATTTCTATTCTCTCTTCTTAATTGCGGTCTGCCCTGCAGGTCACTCTCCTAGCTGCACAGTGTCTTCAGCCTCCTCCCTTGCCATCCTGCCTCCTGCCATCACTCTGAGGAAAGCACCCTCCTCACTAAAGCATGGTCCACTACTCTGACAGCCTTCAACCCCTTATCCAATCCTCCTTAGCATAGACTCTGTAGATCACATGATCACCAAGTCTCTACTTCTGTGGCCTCACAGAAACTAATTAGAAGACTTTCTGGCATGAAGCAATATTCCAGATTAATCTTTGACTTTCCCTGTCTCTGTGTAGTCCTGGTTAGCCTGGAACTGTCTTTGTAGACCAGGCTGGCCTGAAACTCATAGAGATCCACCTACTGCTACTTCCCGAGTACTGGGATTAAAGGCATTTGATACCAGTACCTGGGTAGTTAATAAAATTTTTTCTTTTATTTTTATCTCATGTGCTTTGGTGTTTTCCTGCATGTATGTCCCTGTGAGGTGTTGGGGCCCATGGGCCTGGAATTATAGACAGTTGTGAAATGTCATGTGGGTGCTGGAAATTGGACCTCCAGATCCTCTGGAATATCAGTCAGTGCTCTTTAGTGCTCTTAACCACTGAGCCATCTCTCCAGCTCACGTAAGTTAATGAATTTTAAAAAGGAGGAAATAGCTTCATGAGATGGGGGGCGGCTCTCAGACTGGGCACAGGAATCTGGACACCTGCTTCCTCCTGACTGGGTCTGGTGCACCCTGGGGTGTGGCCTTTCCCTGGGGTGGCTCATCCTCCCCGTCCCTTTTCTGTTTATATTCATTTACTCACGTCAGGTTTGCGTTTGGTGGATGGGCACCCACGTGTCACAGAGCACTGTGGGGTCAAAGGACAACTTACAGGAGCTGCTTCTCTCCTTCCACCATGTGAGCCCCAGGGATCTAACTTTGGTCCTTGGACGTGACGTGACACATTTACCAGCTGAGCCGTCTGGCTGCCCCACCGTCCCTGGATTTCAATGCTTGTAAATTCTTTCTTCAGTAGTGAGGAGACTTGGCTCTAATTATACTCCATGTCTGAGTGCACAATTATCATGTGATACATGCTAGTCGTCCTGGTTCCTGATCCTGTCCCTGCTATTTGAGCACACTGAATTATGCATCCACTGTCCTCACAGCAAAGCACAGGCAGGGACACGTGAGCATGTGCACGTGCAGGCATACGCACACACGTTGTCTCTACAGAAACGGAGAGAAGGAAGCAAGAAGACACCTGGGCTCTTGTAAGGCACAGTAAAGGCAGAGCAGAGCTGTGAAGCCAGGGCTTGGTTCCCACAGCAGCCTTGTCCCCTCTTTTTTAACCTTTTAGAGCGTTTCCCATAAACACTAACTATTTTCACAATCATTTCTTCCTTCTGTCCTTCCCTTTCTTATTTATTTATTTGTTTGTTTTATTTTTATTTTTTATTATTTTGTTTTTTGAGACAGGGTTTTCTGTAGCTTTGGAGCCTATCCTGGAACTAGCTCTTGTAGACTGGGCTGGCCTTGAACTCAGAGATCTGCCTGCCTCTGCTTCCTGAGTGTTGGGATTAAAGGAGTGTGCCACCACCACCCGACTCTTTCCTCCCCTCCCCTCCTTTTTTGTTTGTGTGTTTTGGTGTTTGGATACAAGGTTCCTTGGTTTGCCCTGGCTTTCCTTGAACTTGATCTGTATACTAGGCTGACCTCAAACTCAGAGATCATATTGTCTCTTCCTCTGGTATTAAAGTGCTGGGATTAAAGGTGTGCACTACTACATCTGGTTTCATAATCATTTCTTAAGTTAAGAGTATTTAAAAGTTCCTTATACTGATCATTTTTGTAAACCTGAGTTACAGTGTTTTCTTAACCTTAAATAGAAGCTTTTATATCTATTCCACATACTACGAAACAAACAGGACATAGCATGTTTGGAAAGGATGGGGACAAATGAATTTTCACAGTGCTATTACGACTAGATTCTCTCCTAAGAAGCCAGTGATCTGAGAACGTTGCATTTAAAGAGATCAAGTGTGAGGATGTGTGGAACCCACAGTGATGGCATCTGGGGGTGATACTGAGCATCACTATGGTGTCCCCCTAAGGACCAGCATGGCTGGTACAACTGACCCTCTGTATCGGCAGATTCCACCAACCAGTGGTTCAATTTTTAAAAATAGTGTCTGTGCCAAATGTGTACAGACATTTCCCCCTCATCATTATTCCCAGAATAACACAGAGTAACACCTGTTTACATAGCATTTACATGGTATTAGGCACTGTGAGCAGTTGAGAGATGGTTTATAGTACATGGAGGATATGTGGGGTCATGGGCAAACATTGCACCATTTTATACCACAGAGTGGAGGATCTTCTAGTGCTTACATCAGCAGAGGTCCTAGACCCAGCTGCCGTGGATGTCAGGGGACACAGCTCACTTTGTTGTGGGTTCACTGAAAGAGATCGAGGAGAGGATGATAAAGAACACATTAAGAAACGCTGTTTTATAAACTTAACAAACTTTTCTGATGCTTCCTTATCTGGAAAATATTGACATGTAAGATTTAATATCTTCAGTGAAACAAACTTTGGCAAAATAGTAACTAGGAAAGGGAAAATAAATTTAGTTAGTTCAGATATGTTTCCTGTGACAGGGAAGAATACTGTTGAAATAAGAGCATCTCAAAGAAATTAAGGTGATATGATATTCCGACTGAATTACTATGACTAGGCACAGGGAAAGTTTACATTGTAGACACAGATCACTTCCCTGCTGGGAAAGCCTCACTGAAGTCAATGCTGTCACGGTTTCTGTGACATCAGTTGCATCTGAACTCTAGAGTATTTAATGACTTTGTACACAGGAGCATCTGAAGTCAACACTGTAGAGTTCTTACCAAATGGCATTTCTATAGCTACACCTATGCCTGTATTTTTATATTCTGTCAGTTCATTCCTTTAGAGAACCCTGCCTGAAACAGAAGGGAGAACTTCCCAGGAAAAGCAAATGACAGCTACAAAGGCCCCCAAGCAAGACTGTGTATGCATATTTTTGTTGCAGGACATAAGGAAATCATGTCAAATTGGCTAGGAAACTTCCTCCTTACTAGATAACTTGTATACTGCCAGTAGATGCTGTGCAGGCTGCAGGCAGTTGCGGGGAGGTCATTAATAATCTTACCCAGTGCTGGCCCCTGCATGCTACATCACTATTCTGCTAGGCACGGTGCAATAGTGGCATGGCTGTGGTAGGGTAACAAACCTCATTCTGACTGTATCTGAGGCCACTCTACTGCAGGGAAACTCCTGCCTGGTTTTGTAACCCTCATCCAAAGTCCATGGCCAGGGAGGTCATAGACCTTAGGGTAGACACCAGTATTGTTCTTTTGCTGACTGGCCGTGTTGTTGAGGGTCTTCTAAATATTTATGTTTATACCTTAGACCTGGGTTGCTCTCATCCTTCATCAGAGAAATTTCTTTTTGTCACTAATAGCAGTCGATATTTAGATGCATAACTCATCAAAGTGCTGGTAAGTGTATTAGTCAGGGTTCACTAAAGGAGCAGAATTAATAACACACACACACACACACACACACACACTCGAATTTAGTGGCTTACCAGGCTGTGATCCAATCCAGGCAATTCAACAATGACTGCTCCTTGACAGAAAGACCAAGAATCTGATTCACTCTACAGGGCTGTCTGTCTCCTCTGGTCTTCAGCCTACACTGGAATCACCAAAAAAGTAAACCCTCATCAAGGAATGCCTCCGCAACAGGATAGATGGATAGTTCAGTGAATGTGAGGGATGCAGGAAAGAAGCAAGAGCATCCTTCTCTCGTGTCTTTTACATAGGTTTCCACTACACGGCATGGCCCAGATTTCGGGTGGCTCTTCCAACCGTAAATGAGACAACCAAGAAAATCCATTACAGATGTGTCCAGCTGCTTGGGTTTTGATGATCCCAGATGTAGTCACATTGACAACCCAGATCAGTCATCCCAGCGAGAGACTGAGTGCTGA
The DNA here is from genome assembly GCA_004026605.1 of Ondatra zibethicus. Lineage (NCBI taxonomy): Eukaryota > Metazoa > Chordata > Mammalia > Rodentia > Cricetidae > Ondatra > Ondatra zibethicus. The sequence goes on from PVIU01021655.1 coordinate 29,871, forward strand.
GCCCTAAATGGGACGTCTTTCCCAGTGCCTTCCCCTGTACTACCGAGGCTCAGGAAGGATGTGCAGAGGAGGCAGAAAGAATGTAACAGGAATGATGGGGAGGAGAGCCGTGGAGTGAAAACTGCTGGGCTTGACGTGACCATTGCACCTGTGAACTCACACCAGCTGTGGCTAACTGCACAAGATGGACACAGTCAATCCAGCGAAATACTCTCATGTTAAAGTGAAGTTTTCTCCAGGCCCCATTCCGTACTGGAGAGCTATGAGCAGTTGGCAGCTGCAGGAGGAGGAAGAATCATTCTTTTTTTTCTTCAAATGTGTGGGTTCTCAAGGTTTTCTCCAGCTTCAGTGGATGTGAAAATGGAAAGGCCCCTTGGGAAGAGCTGGACTGCAGAGTCTGAGAATAAGAACATAGAAACATAGATTCCAGAAATAAGAATGCAGTAAAGAACAGGGGAATGGGAGCAGGCTGTCAGCAGCTTTCTCAGCAGCTCAAGGATTAACTAATAACAGTGGGCTACTGTGCTTTACAACTGATAGCTCTGTCTGCAAGGCTGAAGCGGCCCTCTGCAAACTCAGGGTCAGCATTTAGATAACCCCTGGCACTCATGACCAGCAATTGATGTGAGCTGAGTTAACTTTTAAATGATGGGATCTACCTGACTTTTTGGCCGTGCATTTTCCCATAGCCTTCCCTGCTATGTGAGGCTGGCAGTATCAGAAGTGCAGAGCTTTGGTAAACACCATCAGGGAGCACCAGGGAAAAACAATGGAATAATTACAAACAATAGTTTAACTGAAAAACTACGTAAATGAAAATTGTAAGAAAACACAATTTGTATCTGAGTTTTACCTCGAGATTGTAAAAATTCCTTTGTTTATGCCTAATGCTTGTTGCTTCTTGCTGTAAGAAGGGGGAGTTCAGAAACCACCCTTTGCCATAGCCTTACAAGTCCATCTCTGGCTGTGGTCTCAGCTAGCTGATAAGCTTTTTTGTGCCCTATGGAGATTTGTTTTTTTAATTTAAATTTTTTTTTTACTGGAATAGAGTTTGCTTCTGGTTTAATAGACTTTGGTGGTCTGTCCCCCATCTTTGTGCAACCCTGTAGAACCAACAGGATAGGAACGGAGTTCGGGGGCTGTGTCTTGTTTAGAGTTGGAAATGGGGAGGTAGAGACTGACATCATAAAGCCATTCAGCAGGATGAGGTCTTCTAGGATGTGCACTTAC